>CM028910.1:9415628-9543128 GCA_016801845.1 Polydactylus sextarius
GTTACCCTCCCTAAAGCCACAATCAATTCTTGGCTTCACGGTATCCAAATGTTTATTTTTGCTTGGCTGAAATATAATGACAAGTCGTTCTGAGATACAATTGTACCCTTGGCTCACATTTGTATTACAAAGTGCCTTTCTCAGGCTCACCTTGGTTTTTGGACGAGTTCAGAGCTGATCATACCTAAACAAGTTCTAAATAGTCGCAGTTTGAGTCGCACCCCTTGACCATAAATTGAGAAATACGAGGGATTCACGTGGTTTCTTTCTGCCTGTTTCCGAATCGAACACATCTGTTTCTAGATGTGTTTCTAGATCCCAACCAATTTCAGCAATTCAAATCACTCCAGATTCTAAATCCTGCATGTCAGAACTAACAGCTGTAACATATTACCGCTCTATCCCTCCCCTCTATAAAATAATGCCCCATCACATCCAAAAATATTATCATCTCATTCAAATTCATAACACTGATGGCTTTCAAGCATCATCTATATAATCCTAGAATAATTTCCCCACGCGTCTGTTCATGTCTGGAGTCATAAATAACAGTTCTGTGACCAAATCCTTTGTAAAAGGGCAGACTGTATGTGTCGGTGCTGCTACGCTGTGTCCGTCTGTGTGATATATAAACCTCGCTATCTGCTCTGTCTAGCCTGACATGCACTTAATCCAGCCTGACGAAGGGATGCGCTCTGTCAGTTAGCGGGGGGCTTCACCGAGGCGGCGAGCAGCACGGCGACCCCAAATCCCACCTCCACCCCAATCTTTCCCTCAGCCTCAGACACACTACATCCGTAAGTATTCCATTAACCCCGGTCCTGCCTGTCTGAAGAGCTGAACATGGCTAAATCAATGAGCATCTGTATGTCTCTGTTTGTGTCTTTGTCTGGGTTAGTGCATCACACCTGCACAAATGTGGTTGTGTCTCTGTCTGTCCACACTTCATAGCTGTTGGTTCTCAGCAGTCAAATCTTTGATGCAGGGGCCCTGTAGGCCTTTTGTGGACTGTGGTCCCCTACAACCCAGCTTGGGGCCCCAAACCTTAGAGTTTTGGACATATAGGATCACACAACTGTTTGTGTCTGGATTCTGAGTGTAGTCTAACTCCAATCCTAATGTGACTACAACCCTAACCCTAACACTGCCTAACCTTGATAAACAGTTTATTGTTGCTGACTTTAACTGCAGTGAAAGCACATTTGAAAAAACAAAACAAAAAACAATTTGTCCCCAGTCAGATAAACTCATACCCCCCCCTCCAACTGGTCTAAATAAAAATAAATGAATGAAATAAATAAATAAAATTAAAAAATGTTCTAACATTGTGCCATTGTTCAGAAAAACAAAAACACATACAAAAAAACTATTTTGGATAATCATGCATTTTCCTAAGCTTATGCATTGCAATTTTCCTACAATGAATCTCTAAGTTGCAGCAGACCATCCCACCGGAGCAGTCTGCCGGGCAGGGGCATTGATTTCAAGTTGTAATTCACCACACCCACACCAGGGGGCAGTATGTGACTTAAAAACATGCTATGAAGAAGCCAATTTGCCTTGACAGGCCCATGTGCGTACACCAAAAATTAAATGAAAATTTGAACTCAAATTGATTTTATCCTCTATAAAAGCAATCTTCGAAGCACGCATCAGCAATATTCCTACGAACCATAACAGCTTCTAAATAATCACATGCTCTGCGATGAGGCTTCTTACATGCGGCTCTTTATTTCAAAAATAAAGAGCAGCACATAGTAGCTTGTCAGGATTAGTGGCTGCAGTAGCTTGTTTTTATATACAATAGTTTTTAGAGATCTATATCTTGGAAAGCTAGCAGTCTTTGGGTGTGCACACTGAGCCACAGCCGCTTGTATGTGCTCTCATAATTATGCATTAAGATGTAGATAAATGTGCATTTTTATGTTTATGTATTAATTAATTTCAAACGAGTCTCTTGGCTCCGGATGTCAGGATGTTTTCGTTTACACCCCTGTCATGGCTCTGCATTTAATTTCACTAAGGCCCACCCTGTGTATGTAAAATAAATCCTTTTTAATTTCTTTTTTTGTAATGAGCGAAATATGAAATGCTTTTATTTTGAGAGACGTGTATTTGAACACGTGTGGATTTATGGAATTTACTCAATTCAGAAAAAAAAAAAATAGATGAGACACACGAAACATCCGTTTTACGTTTTCCATTTAAAATGCAGGTGTGCATGACCGCGGCGCTGACACATGCACTGGTCTATGAACAGAGTCAATTAGAAGCGGCTGCAGATTATTTGTTAATTAAATAGGGGCTACCTTAACCACAAAGGTACAGCAGCTCACACCTCACAGTGCAACACTAACAGCTGCCAGGCCTTGTTCTGTTGAGAGAGAGGGGGCTGTTCATTAAGCAGCGCTATCTCTCCTGGGCTTGTCCACCTGCCTTGATCACGTTTGCATTAATAATGCATCGCCGAGTGCAGTAATACAACCATTACATTCGCTGCTCTCCTCAGCCTCTCGCTGGCAGCTCTGCCACCACAACACGGGGGGAAAAATTGTAATCTTTTTTCTCCTTTATCCAGGGCTCCTCTTATATTGCCACCCCAAAGAACACATCTCTGCTGCATACACACACCAAAATGGCTTTACCCTTTCTCTTTTGGGTTCACTACACTCTGAAAACAATACAGCGAAAGCAGCTTCCGCCCAATGAAAGTTGACCATTTGGAGTCACAATCTGAAGAATGTTCATTCCTCCACAAATTCCTCATCCAGTATGATATAATGTCATAGTAGCTAAAATGCGCGCGAGAGTGTTTGTTTCCCCGTGTGTCGACTGACGGGAATTCCAGCCGCAGACACGCCTTTTCAAGGTGACCATGAATTTTAATGGTGGCATGAATTGTTTGGGAAGATTGCCTTCAATTATTGGGCAAGTCTGATAGGAATAGATCCGGGAGATTTGCATAGATTTCTTGTAACTTCCTGTAATTAAATCTAAATGTGGCGCAGCTTCTGTCAAACAGCGGGCTTTACATGCGAGAGGACCGAAGAAAAAAAAAAAGAAAAAGCGGAAAGAGACTACCGTTTCCAGGGATCACACTCTTTTTAAAATTCACAGAGTAATTGTCTTTGTATAGAAGAATGGTATATCCAAACAGTCAATAGGAGAAATTGAACCAGTTGCAGAGCAAGACATGACTGCTTGCTGCTTGGGTAAATATTACTTATTATTTTCTAATGTAACACTCCTAAGCCTGAGCTCAGATTTCCATTTGGAAGCAAACATTAAGGAGATTCAGGAATCATCCAAATGGCCAAGTAATTAATGTTACCACGCACGCCCAAGATATTAGAATGTTAACAGTGTTGGAGCCATGTGATTCCGAATACAGAGTGAGGGCTTTATTACTACGGCCCAGACAGGGGGTGACATCCCTCCTAATTGGGGACATCAGAGTTCCTGCTGCTGCGTCTTATCTTCAGTTCAGATCGCTCCTTTTTTTAATTTATTCACTTTCCCTTCTCCCCCCTTCTTTCTCCTTCTCCCTCTCTCTCCTTATCACTGGGATCTGCTCTCATTAGCAGTCGGCTGCGGCCCCCCTCGTTTGCATTTCAAGTGGCGGCGCTGTGCAGGAGCAGCCCTGCGTTACCGTCAGGCAGAGAGAGAGAGAGAGAGATAGAGAGAGAGGAGGGGAGAGCAGGAGCCGTCGTACACAGTTGATGCTTCATCACGGCACCGCATCCCGACATCTGGGGCCGTCTTTTTTCCCATGAGCACCAGTGTGTCATTAACAGGATTAATCTGGGCCCTAATTTCCTAATGATTGCTGTTTTAATGTATGTGAATGAGTGCAGTCTCTTGACTCATTACCGCCAATTTGCCTGAGACACACATAATCAGACTCTCTAACAACCCACCAACATTTATTTTTGCTAATATGATTTTTTTTTTCACTGTGGATAGAGCAAACACAGTTTAGTTCTGGCTGAGTGGATTCCCAATCAGTGCTTACTATACGATTTGCCCACCACATGGAACGACAAGCAAATCAGCAAAATCTCTGTGCAGACCATGCATCTGTGGATGTATAGTCTAATGTTGTTAGATGAAGCCCATTCACCAGCGTTTCTATATGTTACGAGAGAAATTACTGCCCTGACATGTCTGCCTTGCTCAACTGTGACACAAAAAACAGGACATGATCTCGTCCAATAAAGTTTTGTTGTCAACAAAACTCACATCACCAAGTAAACACATCACAACCAGTGGCATGAGTTTGAACACACGCTACACAATGTACTGCAAACCTTGTCCGGCCCACTTAAATATTAACATCAAGTGTACTGTTGACTGGGGAAGTGGTCGGGGTTTTGTGGCCAGAACGTCCTGTAAACACACAGATGTATTCAAGCCCCGGGGCAGCTGCGGGGCAGACCTGTGAAACCTGGCCATGGTGTCTTGGTTTAAGGGAAAAGTCTCAAGGATCTTCACCCAGGAGGATCCGCTGCAGCTTCTGTGACAGTTGACCTTTAACCCGGCCCCAAGCCTCCTCCTCCGCTGAAAAAAAAAGTGGTTCAAGTCGCATGTTTGCAGGTCAGCAGCCCCTGTGTGATTTCATAAAGTTGAACCTCAACATAGAGTGGGGGTGACATAATCTTTAATATTAATGTCTCAGGTGTGTGTGTATATATATATATATATATATATATATACTAAAGTACCAAACTAAAATTGTATAATTCATTTGCATTACAAAACAGGTCACAGTGTAATATTCATGATACTCGTGTAGAGACATATGTAAAGTAGAACTGAACTGCACAATTACATTCAGGTACATTAGCATTACCTATAGTAACAGGCAGTGTTAATGGTCTCCTTTAAGACGAAAGGCGTTGCTTCCCCTGTGATTTAGGTGAGACTGAAGACAAAGCCTACATCATGTTTTGTGCTCATTATTATTATTTCTGCCACCACTAATTTTACTTGAGTAAATTTACTTAGTAGCACTACTACAACCTATAATTAAACTACTATAACCAGAGAAGTCGAAGCAGATTTTCCACAGTTAAATTATCAACTATGTGCTACACACATTTACTGTCATGCCCAATGTAAACAGCAATCAATAGTCATTTGGGTCATTCAATATGCATTCTTTATGGATGGATGACAATAGATGCCATGTGAGTTTCTTAAAGTGATATTACATCTGATATATAGCCTCAGATATTTCATTTGTAAAATTGTGTATCATAATAAGAATATATTTTTTTAAATCTAATTTATGAATTGTAGGAGATTAAATCTGCTGTTGATAGGACATACAACAATTGGCCTAACAGAGGTACAGGCCAAACAACACCTAAAATATAATCTTTATGTAGCATCATCCGATGTAGAGAGGAATTTTTGGTCTTCCCATGCTTTCAAAATGCAGGATGTAACAAGACTGTTACTGTGCCACAGTACGCACAGCACACATGTGAGGTGTCAACAGAGGAAGCTCAGCCTCCAACCTGCTGATAATGTAACACTCAGGACCCCCGTATTTGAAAACTGGCGTGATAGGCATTTAAACAAAACCGAAATCTGATTTTGCCTGTGACGAAATATTAATTAAAGTCCCTTTAAATGTCATCCTGCTAATTGGTTTGCACCTGCATATGAGGAGCAGATTTCATGATTAATATCACCCCTCCGACTCACCCGTCTATGCCCGGTAACTCCTGGTACAAGTAGAGAAGTGCAGGGTAAATATTGAATCTGGGACTAAACTCCTGCCGTACACGGTAGAACAGGGGAAGATGTGTGAGAGTTGAGAAGCAGTCCTAATTAAGAAGCTGTAATCAGGATTGGAGCTAGGGGGTAACTCCCTAGGTGTCATTTGTGATATTAAACCATGCCGTCCTCCTCCTTCTGTTTGTTGTGCCTCACTGGCTGGAGCTAATCCTTTTTAATATAGCTGCAAATATGCAAATGGCCATTTCAATATACCGAATCTTCGATAGCTATCCTCTTTTAATTCAACAAAAGTCAAGAGCAGGACCTTGTCAGTCAAACTCCCTTTCCCCTCATAACAATACTAATGTTTTCCCATTACGCACAGTCCAACTAATTAAGGGGAAGTTTGTGTGGAGAAGGATTTGCCGTTCCCAGGAGAAAGCAGGACATGACTTTTATTCGCTTCTCAGGGGGGGCGGCCTCAGGCGGATCTGAAAGTTGTTTGCTTACACTCTTCAAATCTTTCATAAAATAATGCAAAAATGGAAATGCACATTACAAACGGCTCAGGTCGAGCCTGGACCAGCTCCCCTGGCGGATGCAATACTCTGCACGCGAGCAGTCACGGAATGAAAAGCTCAGCATCACTGTCTGTGTATGGATGGCGCAGTTTGCGAGCGGGGGGTTCGAAAGGCCAAGTACCCCACAATGAGATAGCAGCATTTATATCCTTGCGACACAATTCATAAATAATGGATGAATCCGTAGATCTCTAGCACCCCGTGCATCTACATGTCACAAGTGACTCAATGATGATACCATAAAGCAGAGCTAAAGTGGTTTAAGGTCTATTCTGTGGAAGTCTCGGGATAAAGAGGGCTAAGAGAACCAAGGGACATACTTCCTCTAGTATTCCCCTGCTGCCTGTGGGGAATACTAGAGGAAGAAAAACTCTGCTCTCAGCTGCTTAACCTCCCGACTAAAAACAACCCAAGAACACTGTTGCTGCCAGTTGATGGTGAGACTTTCACCAGCGCAGGACAGGTTACTGTACAATTCCTGCCTCATTTCAGCCACCACTATAAATAGGTGGCTGCAGCTCATATTAACTTCCGAAAGCTTTTCAAAGCAGGTCAGTGAGTTCCGAGCTGCAGATGCAGCATAATTTTTGGAAGTAGCTTTGGCTAGCTTTAAAAAATAAACCCTTACATTTAAACACAAAGCAGGGAAGGAAACAATACAGCAGACAGGTTGTGAAATACATTTACAGACTTTACAGCACAGGTGTAGCAGGGAAATGAACCACAAATATGGCATTGATGATTTAGGATTACGTTACTGTTAAAATTCTGATTGCATGTTTCAGATATCACTGCAATCATTCATACCCTTTTGTGTAACAAGTACTGTAATTACCCTAAATAGTAGTTTGGGACTTTAATTTACTGAAGCTGGTCTTTATTTAGGGCAGGCCTTCATTTCTATTCTGTGATCAGGGCAAATCGAGAACTGTTAAGTTGGAGTGCTGTTATTTCCCAGTGTCATATGAAGTCAGCTATCTGTGATTGTCTCAGTTAAAGTTATTACAGAGCTAATGGCAGCTGTTCTTGTTATTGTGGCATTGTCTACTGTCACAGTAGCCTGTGCCACAATAAAGGTAACAATGAAACAAGCTAATGTCTCTGTGCTTACTGGGCCAGTGATGTTGTCTAGTGATCATGCTTAACTGGTACACACATGCTACCTCTGATGATTTCATTTTAAGGGTTAGTTGCCTTAAGTCAAGGCAACTAACTTGAGTTTTTCATATAGTTGAGACTTTATTGTATGAGACTATATTTTAATTGAATCCCTGTGTTTTTATTAGATATATGTAGCGTAACTAAGTCTGAGACACAACACTGTGGGTGGGCATGTTCATACAATTTGAGTGTGTAACTTCCTTTTCTCCATATTGGATTGTGCTGTGTGGATTTATGTGACGTTTTTAAATTTAGTCGCGTGTATTCCCAGTATCCTCCTGTATTTTGTTCTATTGCGCAGTATGTGTTGTCAAATTAATGAAGGTGTTTTCTTCATTTAACTGCCATATGTTTAGTGTGGTGACGAGCTCCCACGGCCACCGTACTTGTTCTTCAGGTTTGTGCGCCATACCATAACCTAAACATAGCTACAAACTGCAGGTAAGATTGAACCTGGTAATGGGGTGATTATTGCTGTATACTTGTCTTTGTTTAATTACTTGTAAAAAAAAAAAAAAAAAAAAGAATTACATTGCTATGAATCTCGGCTGATTTCATCGTTAGCGTCAGTCACTGTGAGACGTTAATAGGCATCATGCCTGACTTGACAGTTGCTTGAAGGTGTTACCTCTTGTAGACTGCAGTGCTGGGCTATGACCTGTTGTTAATAGTAGTCAGATGCATCCATATAGGTGCAAATGAGGTGAAAATGAGGATCGGATAGAAACGGCTGAGGCCGCGTATCTGCCATGTTTTTGTATGTCATGTGCTGCTCTAAACAGATTTAGTTTATTTAGTTCAATATGCCAAAAAAAAAACAACCTCAGAGAGTACAGAATAAAGCGTGAGTATGCTTGCCTCTGAATCCGCCTCAGCAGCTGTATTCAGTCTGGCAAAGCTTTCCGCCGTACATTTTAACTTGCTGGGTAAACTCAGCCACCCTCGTGCCCCTTCAAATAGCTGTGGAAAAAGCTCCTTCAGTGGCTGTTCAATTATTGATTGACAGTAAAAAGCTTGTGGGTTCATTAAGATCATAGATGCGCTGGGGGTAATGCTCCAAAACTGGGGTAACTGCACAGCACTTAGTCACAGATGGCCCAGTAACAGTGCTCAATAGCTGGGAGGAAGGAGCGCCAGACAGGAGCCTCGGTATCACACTGAACCTGGTATTGGTGTACCATTAAACACTGAGCCAGACTGCTTCTGCTAAGGATCTGTGTATCTGCTCGAGGGGAGCTCAAAGCAACAGCCACAGACAACCTCCTCAAGGATGCCACGTAAACGTCACCTCTTACTCTCGTTAGAAAGGAGCCCCTTCTATCTTGCCTTGCTGCATGTGAATTAAGCCTGTCGTTCTGCTAAATCACATGAATATCCATATGGGTGATCGAATCAAAGCGCAGCTGAATTCTTTTCGGAGAATAAGGGAACGCAGAATGGAAATGTGCCATAGCCAACACATTTCTACCCACATCTGTGCTGAGCGGCAGCAGCACTGAATGACATTATCCGACAATCTTTTCTGATAGGCGCAGACATCGTACCACCAGAGTCAATTTATTGGGGAGTTTACATTTTATGGAGTCAGGGTGAAGGCTGGCTGTGACACAGTGAAGCCAGGTAATGGGTCTCTCAACGGAAGCAAGTGGAATATGAAACATGAGAGTGCTTCATTAAAAAAAAAAAAAAAAAAAAACTAGGTCACTTGAACTAACTGCATAAAGATCACTGAATTATTAACTATAATTGGTGCACCTAGTTGAAAAAGACTGAATCAAATGTAGGAGTCTTTAATAGTGGGGTAAAAAAATGTTGTGTTTACAAAAGTAGCACCAATTATTACACTAAAAAAACACTGTCAAGCCACAATGTCTGCAGATTGAACTTAAATACAGCCCAGTGATTGTTTGCAAAAATCAAAATGTTCATATAGAAAGATTGTTCTTACTTGCACTTGTTCTGTATGCTCATAATTAAGTCAGAGAGAGGACTTTTCCATTCCCCCGGAGGTGGACCAGGTTAAATTGAGTTGAAAATGAGATTTTAGCATCTCCTGCAATAATAGCAGGGAGCTGAACTTGGGTATGATCTCTGTTAATAGAGTGAGAGCACAGGAGAATTTGGTGTTACGCTGTGAATAGAGGCAGAGCAGGTGGAAACTAGGATCCTTTTCATGAACAGGCATGAAGTCAATTAGACAGGAGAGAGGGAGTGTGAAGAGTGGAGGGAGGGACATGTGCTTAGAGGCGCTGGAGCTGTGGTTAGCGGTGTTTTGGTCGAAGCCACGTGATAAGCATGAATCGGTCTTGGCCCAGAATCAGGATTGTTAAAGAAAACTAATCCAGATCCAACCACTAAGAGTTGAAGTGTTCATTATTCATGACTGGACTGTGCTCTGAGGAAGAAAAGACGATCACATTAAAGCATTTTTCTGGTTTTAGTCGATCTTTCATTGAAAACAGGTGGAGTATATCAGTATTCTCATCATGTTGTGTGTTGATACATTTTAATTAGTGCCTCTCTGATCATGGCGCTCTCCTAATACATTGCTCTGTTGGCTCTTAACTAGCTTCAGAATCAGCTTTTCCAATACTTGGCAACTAGTAATGAACTAGTACAAAATGATAGAGTCATGATTTAGTAGAATCATTAGAGCTAAAAATGAAGATGGTGGTTGTTCAGCTCCAAGCCCACTGGTTCCCACTGAAGAGGCAAATCTAAATGTAAATGGGTCACAGCTTAATCAAATAAAAAGACAAAATAATTTAACTCAAACAAGATTTTACAGGACATGAAGGATGTATTTGCCTCAGCTACAGCGCCGCTGCCCATAGTAGTGTGCCCATGGTCACTTTTAATGATTTTGGTAACAGATTAATTAGAATTAAAAAAAACAAGTTATTCATTGTCAGTTTTTTTTGTGTTTGTGGGGCACAGCAACTCATGATTATTGATTATATTCTTGATGAATCTCTCCGTCACTTGGAATGTTTAGAGTTTTTGTTTAATTTCATTTACAGTCAAAAACCAAAAAGTGTGATGACTAAAAAGAATAAATATTCCCATTTAAGATTTTTACTCAAAAATTGCTCCAGACTGGCTTTGTATCAATAAAGACAATTAATTCACGGTGTATAAATACACCGTGAATAGACATTAATTGAATCAATATGCTTTGATGAACATTTTCAGATACATTATTTACCACAGAATTTGTGCGTCAAGTCAAATATCATGTTCCTGTGCTACAAAATATCCTCTCTGTTATATAAACTAAATGGAGCTATGTCTGTATCATTCGGTATTAATTGAAACAGCCTTTGAGAGATTTCCACATGCGTGCAGATGAAATTGTTTACAACCCTGTTGCTCACCAGGGGTCGGAGAGCTTCTTTCAATTAAACTCTGTTGTCTTTAACATTCCAAATATGCAATTAAGCTAATTGGTAAGATGAGTTTTTGTGATCCATGGCGGAGGATGATAAGGGGCAGGCCTCATCAGTCCCCTCTCAGCCCAATTCGTTGGCCTTTTCGCTGTAATCTGCTTCACTAGGCGCACTCTTGCCCTCCCCATTAGGACTATCCCCAGTGGAGAGCCTTTTCCTGCATTACACTGTAACAGGCTTGTTAATAATACATTAATGAAGAGCTGCTCCTCCAGATTAGGTGGTGGCCCCTCTGATAATGGGGAGCTGGAAGAGGGCCAGGCAATCACCTCACTGTTGTAATCTAACCTTGGGTTAAATAAGCTTTTGTTAGTGAGAGAGAGAGAGAGAGCGCTAGCAAGAAGGGGGGGTGACAGAGAGTACTTGCCCAAGGAAATGTAAATGACTCTTTTGTCTCAGACGTGGGTGAAAATATGAAACAGTGAGGAAGCAGAATTAAAGCCGGCTGCTGTTTGTGGCCTCAGCGTACATAATTGTGCGGTGGAAACACAATTACCAGATACTTTTAGGGATGACAGGTGATTGTGGCTGTGTCTGTGAAGTGCTGCAGACAGGCTGAAATGCAGCACTGTCAGCAAGTGCATGGCAGGGATCGTTCCCCATATGTCAAATTTCCCCTCCGTTCCCCCCCGTGAGTGACGGTCTGCGCTTTCGCACGAGATGTTTCTGCTCCCGGTTTGGAATCCCTGCTTGTAAATGTATTCTGATGCCAGCAATCAACAAACAATAAATACAGGGAAAAAAATGCCAGAGTTTGGCTTAAATATTTTAAATACCCTATGCTCTTTTTTGAATGGTATTCACTGTGTGGATGTATATACTTGTCTCGTCTGCGTGCTGTTTTGGCAGCCTCTTTCCCCCCGTCTGTCTCCTAATAGAAATCTTGATAGAAATATCAGAAGGAGATTTTAATCACAGGGGTGTTGTGCATGCTTACTTATCTGAACCACAAAGGAAGAAAGAATTTCCAGCCGACGCTGTCACCCCTCTCATGCAGCAGCCTCTGTCAGGGAAGAAATGTGCCTTAAGACACATCTCCGATTCAGGCTATGTAACACTTGCCAAACTGCAGCAAACTTAACAGCAGCCGAGAACAAACGGAATGAAGAAGCGATAGGAAAATAAGATCGAATGAAATGTTTCCTAGAGTCAAATACAGTACGTTAAAAAGGAGAGCCTTGAGAGAAAACATTCAGGGGGAGAAGGTAAACACAGCCATTAAGTTTCTAACTGAGACGATGAGCACAGGGAATTTGGATTGTGTTTTTTTTTTTTTTTTTTGTTCTGTCTCATGACCCCCCCTACCACCACCACCACCACCCAACCCTACCAACCCAGTCTTTGTTTTGTTTTGTTTTGGTTCATTTTGTTCTTTAGGGTGTGTTTTGATGGGGACAATTTTTTAAAATACACCACTCAAGTATTTAATTTGAACTTGTGAACATAAAATAGGAGCCTCTGGTTTTTGAAGCGAGGAGGGGGCGCACGTCGACACTTTTCCATGCTGTACAAATCACACCGTTGCTGCTGCATTGTACCGAAAAGCAGCTGCTCTGGTTCTGAAAACTGTAAAAAGTCTGCGTCTGTAAAGTTACTGCCAAGAAACACGACTAAAATCCAAGATATGTCTTTTACTTTTGTCTGTAATAAATAAATAACAGCACAAATAAAACTTTGGGGAGTGGATTAAAAATAAAGACGGGCTGCTGGAGTAAAGTCAGTCGTGTTCAATTAAGCCCTAATAACCAATGTTCTTTCTAAAGTTGGGGTAATTTGAAGCTCCCTGATGTTTTCATACAGGCCTTTTCTACTCATCTCCACATAAAAGGGGCAGTTCAGAAATTGTTGTCCCAAAGTAAGTTCTAAAAGACCTTCAAATCATTAAGTATGAGTTTTCAAAGAGCTGCCGATTGAAAGCCAATGGGAAAGTCCTCACACTTTTATCTGGGATGTTAAAGAAAAAGATGAGGATCTTGAGCCTGGGCCTTTCAGATAAATGAATATATTTAATTTTGAAAGAATCACAGAGTTGGTGTCTTTGGTCCTCATGCCTACTGGGACCAAGGCGTGAAGAAGTCAAAGTTTTTTTTTTTTTTTTTTTCTCCTTCTCTCCATCTCTCACCCTGCTGTACTCATAAAGAGGAATAGACCCTGAAACCTCACTGGGCCTCTAAGTTGATTTATTTATCAGGTCTACTCTGCTCCCGAGTGATGGCTGTGTGTGATGGATACCCAGGGGTGGGTCTTCGCAGAGCGCCCCACCATCACCACCACCACCCCTCCTCCTCCTCCTCCTCCTCCTCCTCCTCGCTCCCTCACCGTGGCATCAGAGCTCACGCTTGACACTGGGCTTTCATCCCAGGGGCACGGCTCAGGCCCCTACACCCTAATGAATGCCGAGCAGGGCTGCTGCTGCCGCCGCTAGTGCTGACGAGTTTGCAAGAACGTGACTGACCAGGCCATTAAACACAGACAGGTTAGGTTCTCACATTCCCACAAGTCCCTCATCTCCTCCACCACGCGGCTCAGACATGCGCTGTAACGTCCTACCCATATGCCACAGCTGTTTGTTTAGCCCTGGGAGAGCTCTTTGTCACCCTGCCAAAACTGCTCTCCACACCACAAATACAACACAACAAAAAAGAAACTCCCTCATTAACCTGACATGGAACGAAAGACAGATAGACACAATGAAAAAAAACTCTAAGTGTGTGAAAAAACCTGGCACTCTTATTCTGGAAAAACATAACTTTAAGGCCTCCCGCTGTCGAGAGTCCCGAAAAAAATCCTTTTGTTATTTGTTCCAAAATGGCCGCTGTTGGTAACAGAAAACACTTGTTTGTTGTTGTTTGGTTTTCGTCGCCGTGTTCCAACATGTTAACGGCATGGGGACCCGCTGATGGAAAGAACATCTGGCTTTTGTGCATAGCTGAAAGAGTACACATATATTATACATGGTGTTCTGTACATCTGCCAATGAGCCAGCCTGTGTGTTCCTCAATCATCGTAAACAGAAGCACACACAATAATACACTCATTCTGTGGCATTTACTACTAGCTGAGGAGCACGAATACTCACATTCAATGTCCATGTATGAGAGATTTTGTTAGCGTGGTGGATTTTGTTGCACTTACTGCAGGGGCAAACAGAGTTCAATATTGAGTTTTCCAATTAGGGAAATTCTTTGAGAAAACAGATGGATTGCCAGTGGTGTTACAGGCAACACCTGAATTCTGTCGACGATTACACCTAGCTCAGACAGAGAGAGAAATTAACTGAAACCATCAACTCTCTTGACATAATAATCACCTCTCTGATCTGCAAAAAAAAAAAAAAAAAAAAACTAAACCTTTGTGTTAGATTCCATCGTGCTGCACTGAATTCTTGCTTCTTAAAAGTTAAAGATACAGTCACCAGGGCATTGTCTAACACAAAAAGCCTGTGGCTGTGCAGATTGTTTACATCGATTAATTACCTCTCACAGACGAGATATAGATGAATGACCGTGCAAAAGAAAATGAATATTATACAAGCCATGAAAATGCTTCAGCCGTGTTTGAATACAAGTTGTGTGGTGTTACAGGCATGCCAGCCATCTGAACACTCAACAGGAATTCCTTTGGGGTATGGGTTAGCAAGGTTCCACTCACCATCTGTTTCATGACTATTAGGATAACAGGAGCTCTTCCATCGTTTCAAAACTAGAAGAAAGAAAAAACAAACCATAGCAGAAGCCATTTTCTTTAAAAACTAAGATTATTTCAGAAATATATTGATTGAAATAGAAGGATATTGTCTTAACATTTTTATTTCTGCAAATTCATGTAATATGTCTAATAATAAAGAAAATAAAGTTGTTCACTGCAGTGTCTTCCACTTTTTTTTAAAACTTTAATAGCTGCTGCTGCCAACTAAAGCATGATTTATCATCATGTTATCTTTTCTACCACCATAGCTGCTGAGAAATCTGGGTCTGTAGCTACATCACTTAAAAAAGTTCAATGGGGCAACAGGCACGATCTGTGCCATGATTAATTAGGTTGCTAAGAAACCCCCCAGGTTACTCACACTTATTTGGGAGACAAAATGAAGGCAAGCGATTAAATTACAACCTAAACTGTAAACATGACTTCATGACTCAGTTTCACACACTCAAGAGAGGATCACTCTTTGAATTACTTTCAAATCGAGTGGCAGCTTAAACTATTGGTGCATTTACAATCTGTCTGATCATCTAACCACTTCTTCTTTCTTCCTCTTGACCTATTTTTAGTTGCCGTGTTCAAAGGTCGAAGCGTGTACTTTGATGAGAACACCATTAAAATAACAAACTGAACTGCTTTTGAAAGCTACAGTTAAAGTAAAGTACAACTAAATGTGTAATGAACCACAGTTTGCCCTAAATCAATTCAAAGCACTGCAGAACTGAACTGAAGGAATCACAGGTTTGGGTAAGAAAAAAAATAGTTAAAACTAATTGTAGCACAAGGTGATACATTTTGACTTTTTCAATATTAAAGTAAGATCATTGTTTTCCCCTCACCTCACATAGTGTGGTACTCATAGCTAACTGAATAACTGAGAATAACTGATTCTCTAGTGACTGTATTCTCTCCCACTTTTATGCCTACATGAAAAGATTGGTAATAGCAATAGGAATAGAAAATATAGATAAAATAAAGGTAAAAGTTATGTCACAATATCAATATATTCTAATATTGCACACTTATGTAGATTTGAATATCTCGTTAATATAGCTGAACTGACTGGTTTAGCTAGCTTAATAGTTTTAATAGCATTTAGCTATTTTAATGAGCTAGCTTGGCTGAGTTTGCTAAATTAAGTGAATAACCATTGAAAGTTATTGTCTTTTCAATATAACATTCACACTGAGACATGATGAATGGAGATAGAGATTTCAGTGGCTCATTAAGATAGCTCGACTGATTCCTTTAGTTAGTTATTTAGTTTAATAGGTTTTAGCTATTTTAATGAACCAGCTAAACAAGTTTGCTAAACTAAGTGGGTAACCCCTGAAAGTTTAACATTTAACACATGCTTTTTTGAAGGTTTGCTGCTCTGACATAAAGCTCCAAGTGACACTGGCTTAACATGAGTAACTCAGATCGCTAAAGCCTTATATTAGCATCCTATTAGATTCTAGTAACTTTCAAAGAACTTATAGCTTGTGAGTGTTAAGGCAAACAGGCAGTAATTATATTTCTTCCTAAACAATACTGAAAGCAAATAAAGTATATATGAAGGTGTTTTATGGGAGAAAGAGCTGCAGACAGAGACTCTGTACTGCTGCCTACACTCACACTATGTACACACAAATGAAATTCTAAATAGATATGGTAAATTCAGTACACCGAGTAATGCATCTCACTGTTGGCGCACAGTCCAAAATATGTCATATTGTTTCTTGACATAACGCCGCACACCTCTTGCCTTATGTGTCACATCTATTTGCTGTCAACTGGGGCAAGTGTGTACTCAACATGTATCATGATCCGCACTTCTGTTCTCACAGGAAAGTTTCACTGTTCCATGCCGTCTAGCCGTGAGAGTGATAATTGGGTAATGAGTAAATAAACAGCTGGAGTCCCTGTGTTTTCGCTCTTCAAATAAAAATGGTTAAATGTACGACTAGAACAGAACACACACACACACACACACACACAGACACACACAGGCACAGACACAGCTACCAAGTCATATACACACACACTTGCACATGCACGAAGACACACACACACACAGTCCTCTCCGGTGATCCTTCCAACACTACTGAGGTAAACTTGTCATAGAGGGAGCAGCTATTTGGGGGCCATCTTGTTGTGTGTGTCTCCCTGGCTGAACTGCAGGGAACAATGACAGGAAGGAAGCAGGCTGGAGGTGAGTGAGGTGCGAGAGCCCTAAGAGTGTGTATCCAAGCCCTAATTAACTCTCTGCTGCTTCCTCTCTCCCTGGCATCCCTGCCTTCCTGGGGCACATGCCAGTTACACGGATGGTGTGTGTTTATGCATGTGTGCATACGTGTGTGTGTCTGTGTGCGTATTTGCAAGCACCATAATATCACTGTCACCACCGTTTGTTCCTGTGCTCTCCTCCCCTCAACTCCCTCCCTCGCTCCCTCTCTGTGTTCGCCTGGCACTCCTGCCCTCCTGCCCTCCTGTGTCAGGTTTTGTGAAGCATCCCGAAGCCACCGGATGGAGCATAATTACCCTCTGCTCGCCGTGAACCCTTGTCCCCCAAACAAGAGCTTTCTTAGACTGTATCCATAAACAAACCAGCACACACCCTCCTCCCCGTGTGCCACCCACTCATTATGGGTGTTCTTCCCACTGCAGACCTGGTCAGAGAGTGCCCCTGAGTCTGACAGCAGCTTTTTAATGACATCTCAACATGGTAAATGTTCTCTAACAATACTGTCTTGTATAGTAGGTTCTGACCCTCTTTTTTAAGTAGGAAAGTCAGCTATAAGTATGACCTGCGACAGGGGCTGCTGCGTACTGAAAACGTATAAGACTAAAACAAAAATAAGCGTTTTATTTATCCCTGGTGCACCAGCTGCCCGGCCTCTCATTTTGCTAAGCCCATTGCTTTAAGTAGCCTTGTCAGAACTTGATGCGAGCCATTAAAGGCAGTGATGATGCACAACGGCGCGTACCCCCCCACCCCCTTCACTCTGACAGCCACACTGTCGCCGCCAAGCTGCAAAGCTTTAATACATGACTAGGAAGGCGTCCAAAGACCAGAGTAAATAAAGGAGGGAAAAGATGAAATGCATGCGACAGTAAGGCAGACAGCTGAACAAATGCAATGAGTTAGAAAATGGGCCTAACAGCTCACTCCCCCCCACTCTTTACACAATCAACCATGTAAATTATTGAGATATCATGAAAAATAAATAGTTCAACAAAAAAAAAAGTCTCTGCTAAGGCCCAATTATACAGTTTAGCTGCATATATCAGTGTTTTTCTCCTTGGTAATGAATAGAATGAAAAGACTATTGTTGATGCTGAAGAATTAACAGAGTGTCTCAGAGTATGGAGTAGATCCAAAGCAAAGAGGGCTCAGACCACCACATAAAACAACTCTAGCTGCCAGCCTTTATCTCTCCATCCAACAAGGTTATCTAAGAAATCAAATCAGGTGAACTTGACACAGCTCACTTCCAATCCGAGTCAGAGTAACTCCATAGCTGCACAGGCACCATCTTTGAAGCATTAGCTGAATGAGTCCTGGAGAAGGGAGGGTGCAAAGGCTGTGTTAAATGTCCATTGTTTTAACGGTTTGAGGCTTTATGCCTGTGTTCTCCAGTGGCGCTTCCTCAAAGAGTAATGCCCTGGGAGTCCAGGCGCTTTGAGCTGGGACTAGCCCTCTTCCTCTGGTCCTTACATGTGATCTCCTTGATTTTAATGAGGCCACATGGACCCCCTGTGATGTGCTTTGGAGGATGGGGAGATCCTGCATTCGCTCTGAGGCCGTGATGGTGGTTGAGCACCAGTGACCCCCACCCCCCTCTCGTTTCAGCCGGGCCTCTCAGGCGCTTCTAATGTTTTATTAACAAGGTTCACTGGTTCACACTCTTCTGAGGAAATACAACGGCCTGTCAATCATCCATCTGTATAAAGTGCAGTGTGGCTTCACAATGCGGCCTGCATGTATCACATGCACCAGATCGATACGAAATGTTTTTTGACTGCCTCTCAGAGGATGTTGACATTGTTGCTGCACCTGAATATTAAACAGATCATAGATATGCTATAGACCTGTATATGTATTCACAACACAATGGAATGTAATTAAACAAGCTCACTAATTAGTCCTGTCATGTAAGTATGATGAAGAAGTATAATTATGATCATAGAGTTGGCAGGACACATCTGAAGCCTGTGCAGCTTCTGAGGCAGTGTGAGTTGTGGTTGATCTTTGCAAATTTAGCAGCAAACGAGTCCAGAGTTTGACAACAAACAGTAAGGGGATAATGGACAGATGCCAATGTCTCTTCTTTTCAACTTCTTTCCAGTTTATATAGTAGCCAGGTTAAATGTAATTTTTATGGGTACAAATGATTTTCGAAAAGATGGCTCAATTTGGAATCAGTTGGCTGAATATCAATTTCAGCAAAA
This sequence comes from Polydactylus sextarius, assembly GCA_016801845.1. NCBI lineage: Eukaryota > Metazoa > Chordata > Actinopteri > Polynemidae > Polydactylus > Polydactylus sextarius. The sequence continues at coordinate 9,434,680 of CM028910.1, forward strand.
TTTGAATTAAAGCATACCATATACCATACATATACCAACATATACCAAACCCATATTTACCTTGTGTGTCCATGATATTGCATATTATGGGGACAAACCTACAGTCAATTATCAGCAACTTTTAGCTTATTGTTATCACCAAAGTTTGAAGTTACTGAAGATATAAGCTATTCTGAGGTGGATGAAGCTACAGCAACACTACAAAATAATAAGATTCACTATAAACTAGTTGGAAACAGCAGTTTAAACTTTAAAAATTTACACAAAGGTGCATTTACTGGTAAGAATTATAGTGAACAAATAACCTATTCTACACAATTTCTGTGCAAATAAACTAGTAGCATTTGTAAATGTGCTGCTTATACCATCAGTATTGTACAAAGATACATGTCTTTACATCTACTGGGCATGTAAACAGGCAGCAATTACAATGTTACATTAAGAGTTTGTGGCATTGCCCCTAAGAGGTCAAGCTTTAGCACTGGTAAACAATGATAAGTTTCAAAATGTAATGGCTGGATTTCCATAAAGTAAATATTGTGGATACTCACAGTCCCCTGAAGATGAATCCTAACATTTTTTGAGACTCACTGACATTTAGTCCTTTAGGTCCACCATAACATCCTTGTCCCTTGCAACATTATATATTAACATTTATTCATGAGCTTGAAGGGATAATTTCTGTTGACTTTAATGACTGAGACTCTTTGGATCCTATGATTAATTAGACTCCAGGTTAAGAAAAATTAAAGTTTGTATTACCTATGAAAATGACAAATGCAGCCTCTAGAGGCCACCAGCATATCTACACCCACATACATCTTCCTGCATGCAATTATGTATGTGCATCTGTTGTATGACTTGTAGGGCAGAGAAAGATGTGTGTTGCTGTCAACGTATTGTCTATTGTAAGTGTGTAAGTGTGTACTTTCATTGTGTGTGTTCGCACACATATTGGGGAAATGGCACTGAGTCAGAGGTGACATTGTTGAAGGTGAGACAGGAAGACGGGTAAGACATGGGTGAGAGAGCGGGTCTAGACAGGATCTGAGACAAGCCTGTCATGTCAGCATGGGGCTCTGCACCTTCTCTGACACAGCTATACACAGCTACACTTTCTGGGAGATTTAATTGTTGTAGTGTTTACACTTTCACCTACCAAATGTAGAAATTCATTAGGGTATTTATTACAAAAACATGCATTTTTAATCAAGACTATTTTGTCATCTACAAAAAGAAAGCATTTGTGTTTTAGACTTTTGGCTGATGTGTGGTAGATACACTGCAGATATAAATGGTTATAATGACAGTGATGTCAGTAACAGAAAATGCCAACTACAGATGGAGAAAAGTAACATGATGATAGCAGCTAAAAGGTAGAAGGATAGAAAAGACAATGATTTCTATATCCAGCTTGCAACATGATGCTAGTGAGTGCACTTGTTAAACACAAACCTAAAAACAGACGAGTTGGAAAACTATGACTCAAAACTGATAAGTCGGATGTGTCATGGACTAGTTAGTGTTTTATGCAAATTCAGTATAAAATACAACGTTTTGATTGGCTGGTATAATGCAAAAAAAGGTGCCCAATCTACACAGCTACAGATACTAATAGTCATTATTTAAAGAAATAATAACAATAGTAAAAAAGATTTTCTGTCTTGTCTGCGAAGCCTAGGAACCCTATCGTGAAATCACTGGCTAACAGGTGGTGGGCCAACAGGCTGGTAGGTTTGTGTAGTTTGCTTAGGCTGTGTACAACTGGACCCCATGGGCAAAGGCCAAGGACACATTGTGGATAAAAGAGTGGCTAGGCTTAGTTTTACAAAATACGGTGAGTTGGGGCATCTGGAGGGAGCTCAGTGTAGAGCTGTGGTTTGTTCATGTTCTGGAAACTTTGGGGGTAGACGCAGACCGCAAAGTAGAGATTATATATCTTGTCTAGACACCTCGGGATCCTCCAGAAGGAACCTGAAAGTGTCTTGGGGGAGAGGGACATTTTGACTATTTTCCTGACCTCCTACTGTTGTGACCAACTTGGACAAAAAGCTGAAAATAGAATGAATGGAAACCCTGTCCACCAAAGGAAGTTGTGTACAGGTCAAGTAGAAATTATGTTAGCTACAACGAATTTGAACAGGACCAGCCAAGGTAAGTTAGGGTAAGGTAAAGTAAAGTTGGTTGTGGTAGCTTGTAATGAGCTGGACAGACAATGAAGGTCTGGCAGTAGCTAAGGAGGTCAGGCTGTGATCGATCTCGTCAGCAGGGCAGGGAGCAAATACAAGACTTCACTTGGATCTGACTGTTCAAAAAAGAATAAAAAAAGCATGACTTTAAACTTATGTAAAGAAGGTGCAGTCATATTGATTTGTATTTAATTTTACACACAAATATATGTAGATGCTACACATCAAACAGTGTCTGATGTTCAAGGTAATTGGGCCCAAATTTAATGGGTTGTTGCTGTTACTGTCAGAGCTGAAAACATGAAGATTATTCTTATCGCTACCTTACAACCAAAGAGGGAATGTTCCGTTCTGTAAGTCAGGGTTATTGGGTGCACCGTGGGCAATTTAGGATTCAGCAATTTTGGAGCTTGAACCATAATATTCATGATATCTTGGCCTCTGCTGAATGGATTATGACCAGTTTATTTTTTTGAAAATCTGTCCCCCGTGAGTACACCAACTTCTTAGTTGGAGTATGCACAAGCTCTTGCTCCTAATTTCATATATGGGGGATATATCAATGTCAGTCTTCTTTCGCTGTTTTGGTATTTTTTTCCCCCCAAAAAACAGGTTCTGCAAGTCAAAACAAGGCCGTCTGGTGTCACCTGCACAGCTCCCCTGGAGGACCACATGGCATTCACACTCTCACAGTGACTGCAACTTGTTTTCATTTCACAGGTGCGTACGGTGCAACAACAGGGCTCCGAAGTATTCTTGTAGTTAATGGAAGTTGAGATTACATTAACCTCCTCTCATGTATTCAGAGAGAGAAGTGGAGTCTCTTCATACAGATGTAAACATGAACTCTGCTTTTGCTGCGCATGTGAGGATATTGTATTACTTTATAAAACCTTTGGGACTTACCCCAACCGTACTCCTTAAAAAAAAAAATTAGTGTCACGAAAACTGTGTTCTGTCAGAATCAGTCCCCGTAAGCATAGATTTACCCAAACACACACCTCTGCTCACAGAAGTCTGTATGAAACATCTGTTCCAGTCACAGCATCTCTTCCTCAATTATACCACCATTTGAATTCACACAAGTCATTACGGCTCACCTAAAACAGCATTACTGAGTAGAGGAAAGGGGCACACGCCTCACAACACTTGTTGCAAATCTAATTTCGTTTTGAAACTCATCGGACTGGGTCAGCGGTTCCGCTGAAGACGATGCACAACAGTCTCTCTGTTTTTTTTTGTTTTTTTTTTCATTTGCCATTCTAAGTGGATAAACATAAACTTAAAGAAGCATTGAGAGTTATTGAGTTCAGCTTATCCTTGTCCTTCCTCCATCCTTTAAACATGTTTTGTATGTTATTGCATATGTGTTTCCAGTCCAGGTCATCTTCCAGTGCTGCTGATTGATTCTATTTAATCTAAGAATTTATGAAACAGCCCACGGACAGATTTGTCAATCTCAAGGCCATAAATACATTAGTACAAAGGGTGCAGGTTCCATTTTATTAAAAGAAAAAAAGACCTATTGACTCCACTCAGGCTGTAATATTTTCATATATATGTATTATTCTGCCTACAAGTATTTTTAAATCCAAAGAGTGAAGGTTGTCCTCTTTGGTGATAACAGATTGGACTATTTTAGCACCGTGTTTGTTATTTTTAGGATGCAGAACAGATGTTTGTGTGGTGATTAGGGTTTGGATTTTCTGTTGTATTTTTTTTCCTCTGTGTTTCCCTGTGTGTTTGGTTCAGCACTTCTTTAGTGTCACCTACAAGCTGGAAGTTGGTGAGAGGCGGACTGGGCTGGCACACCTGCAGTGGACCTCAATCAGCTGCTGCATAAGAAGCTGCCTGAGACTCTCTTTCGCCGCCAGATAATTCCACTAGTTCAGTCTGTGCCCGCGTCTCTTGCTCTAGTGTGTGTATTCTAGCCAGTCAAGTAACCTCTGTCTCACGTGCTCTTATAGATTGTTGGCTCTGTGGACGCCACGTCAAGTGCCTCTCCCCAGCCGCCTGCAGTCCGCAGTGATTTTTCATTTTCTCCCCAGCCATTGGCTACATCTTTTGCTTGTGCTTTTTTACCTGCGAGGAGCATCACTCTAAGATCACCATTTGTGTCATTTCGTTAAACTGTTTTTTAACTTTCACACAGGAGTCTCCGGTTTCTGCATATTGACTCTGGCCTTAGTTCACTCCTTAACAGTTTGATTAACAAGATGAAAAAAAAAAAAAAAATACAAATATACTCAACAAGTGTGACTCTACTAACACTGTGATTTTAAATGCAAAATAAAGTTTTAGAAAAATGTAATAGAAAAGCACAGCTAAACATGAAAGAATTAGGGTAACATAAAATGAAAACAACCACACAAAAATTTGTCCTAAAGAGGCCATAATTTGTCTGATTTGTCCTGTTTTTCTTTCAATAAATATTGCATAGACAGTAAAGAGATGGAGATGAAGATGACAGTAATGGCCAAAGTGGTGAGTTTACATGCTGCTCCTCTTTTCAAATGGACCCTCTGTGGGAGTAAATAAAAAGGCCTCTCTCTGTGACGTGTCCCACAACGTCGCAATGAAGGGCAGGCTCAGGAGAGGAAAGTGACATTTAGGAAGAGCTAAAACAATACAACAGTAGTGCTTTAATGTCTCATAAGACATCCTCTAAACATGGCTTTTCCATCTGAAAGCATCTCCATGCTGAGTCAAGTGCACTAACTGTGCATGAAAGAGCTTGTTCCCCCAGGACAGGACTGCCTGATACCCGCAAGAATAAACTGGCCTTTAACTGCCAAGCTCCACACACACAAGATACACAGACTAAAGCTCCCTGTGCCAAAGGGACAGAACAACACCAAATCAAGGCTGTGAATCTGTGAAGATCCCCCCACCTCCCCCACAATATAACCTCCACCAAAACCTCTGAATAACACCAACTCATAACTAATATCCTGACTGAGTGATAGATTTTGTTTTTCCTGCTGGCTGTAAGCCATTTTAATAACAATATTCTATTTCGAATGAAGTGATAATGGCAATATTCAGACAGTCAGTTAAAGTGACTGTAACGGTGAGTTAATAGAGAGATCAGGTAAATACTTGTGATGTGATGAGTCGGATGTATTTTTTTTAAATGACTGTATGGAAGCCCCATTTTATAAATTAATACATGCGTTTAAATTTTGGCCAATTTAAATCCAAATTATATGATAAACTGTGATTTACTTTTAGAAATGTAAGATATGCATTACTCCGTATCATAAACTGAAACTATGCATTAGTCATAATTGTTATAAATAATTTATAATATTTACTGTATTGTCATGTATTTGAACTTGGTATCTCCTGAGTACAAAAAAGTGTCAGAAACAGTTAAATGGTATAAAACGTGTGTTTTTTTTTTTGTTTTTTTTTTGTTTTGTTTTTTGTATTTTTAGCCAGTTTGCCTTTTATTGATAGGTAAGTGGTAGACAGGAAGGTGGGGAGAAGAGTTGGGGAATGACACCCAGTAAATGATTGTCACAGTCGGGATTCAAGCTGGCAATCGCTGCACAGTTTGGTCGAAGGTGGTGCGCCCTAACCACTCAGCTATCCAGGAGCTCCAAAATGTCTGTTTTCCAACTGGTCATGCAACATCAGCAATTTTATGGGAAAGGTGTTTCCACAAAGAGAGAAAAACAATGAAAAGTATGAAATGTGTTCAGATTTGAAAAGTAAGACGTCACTTAAAATAAACGTTATAAATATTCATGGTAGGTTTAAAGTCCTGTCTAAATAAACTGATATTCAAAGCCATTATATTAAGTAGTAATTGCGTATTAATGATATGCTGTCAACTTAATCTGTTACTTAATATCCTATAATCTAAACTTTTTAGTAACACTCATAATTACTTATTATGAAATAAACCAATATCACTAAAATAATCATTTAGTAGAAAGACAGATATTTGTGTCAAAGTATTTTTCTTTTTCTACTAAACAATATCAAATTGTAATGATTTCATGGAAGCTCATTTCCACAAGGAGGAAAGAAAAAAGACAAAGTTATTGATGACAAAAAATACATTAAATCCACATGACGGTTACTTTGTAGAACAAAGTACTACATCATTAGCATTGTGACGACTTGACCTCTGAATTATAAACACAACACTCTGAAAGATTTGTTGCAACTCTTTTTCAGTCGTAGCCCATATTTGAACTAATGCTGTCCAAGAATTGCCTTTTCTCAAGGTGGGATTAAAATTGATGAAAAAGGAGTGCCGTCACCCCACTACACACACAAACACAATGCCCCAACGGGTCGCTCACAACAGTTTGGAACGGGCTGCTCAGGAAAACAAATATTTTTTGCCAAGTGGCTGTGGTTGTGAAGTACATACGTCCCGCAGCTCTGATTTTACATCCTGTCACATTAATGATTCAAAGCACTCAATATAAATATTAAAAGTAATAGCTTCACTATTCAGCTATTACTCCATCATTCCCTGAAATCATCATAAAACATTCAAAGCCTTTTATAAAATTTACACACTTGAATTTGATGGCAGGGAAAGGGAGGCTGTCAGAGTGCGAGGTCCTAGAGGCTTAAATAATAGTGGAAAGCTGTTTATGGAACATGCTTTATTTATTCATCGTCTCAGAGTAAGGTCTTCAGTTTAGATGGAGAGTGAGAAACAGAGACAGAGGGCGGCTGAGACCATACAAAGACCATACAGCAACAGAGAGGAAGAAAATCAAAGTGAGACCCATCTGGGGGAAAAGGTAAAACATAACTCTTCCCACAGTGCAATAAAAGAGGGAAAAATGCAAAGTCCATGAGATTCTCGGCACAAGGTCAATCAATGGAAGGACTCTGGGTCCAGGAGCAGCTAATGGATTGTGAAGACGCGTAGCGGGGTTATGAATTTTTAACCAGTTCCTCCTTCAGCCCAGACCTCCATAAATCAATGACGACTTATTGGAGAGGATCAATTATGCAAACTTAAAAACATTTAATGACAGATAATGAAGAGGTCCCTGGAGGTGATGCTGGCAGGGGCGTAACCTGACGTATCACAGGAGTCATCGGTGGAACAGGATCTGAAACGAAGGTTTTTTTTTTTTTTTTTTTTTTTTGCTACAACTTTCAAGGCCACAACTTAAACACCTTCGCATGACAGCTTAGCAGCAGAGCAGCTTCTCTATGGGGGAAAGAAAAAACACACACACACACGCTAGAGGAGAGATTACTGATGTGGGCATTAAACCTGAATCTGTCAGAGATGCTACACAGTTTTAAACATCACCATGAATGAGCAGCACCTCAGCGACTGTCCAAGTCCGAGTTTGATGTACTTTTGATTAGATTTTTTTTCCCCCTCTCCAAAGCAGAAGAGGGAGATGGCCACCTTAAAGAGCCACGCATATGATTGGCAATGTTTTCTGAAGCTCATCATAAAAATGCCCCCAGGCTGCCCCCTGTGGTAGTAATCTTAAATCACTGAGCTCTAAACAATGTTAAGCACAAGCGCACACATTAAAAGACTCCGCAAATCTGTCCCCTCCACTCACGTCGTGCACGGCGCCTGTGACCCCATCACCACATGCTTTTATGTTGTCTGCGTCCTTCGAACAATTCATGTTTAATGTATCGCTCATCTTTTACTTGTCTAGCCATGTGCAAAGGCTGTTCAAAGATTGTAGAGCAGCTTTAGTGCTTGTTATATCTCTATTGGAAGGTAATAATAATGCGCCATCTGTGTTTTTAAATTCTCATATTAAACCACCTTTGCGTAGATTGTTGGGATCAGCCGGGGCTTTAACTAGTGAGTCATTTGAGCGTGATGTTTTTTTTTTCCCCCAACCCAACGCTGAGGCTGAATTTTGAGTTTTGCTCAAACTGTGTGCTCACTGCTTAAGAATCACATGAGACGGGAGAATGAGGAAGATATGGATACAGATGAAGGGGGAGGGGATCAAAGCGGATCTAAGCAAATGCATCATGGGCTCAGGTCATTTGTGTTTATATCAAGGCAGGGAAATTCATTTTTCATTACTCTGGGTACTGTATCAATCCCTCTGACAATTCATTCCAGATGTTTCCGCGTATCCCAGGGGTGTCTGAGCGGCATCTACAGGGCTAATGGGGAGACTTATAACTGAGCTCACATCTGTCCCTCTCGCCATTTTTTTTTCTCCAGGAGAGCAACCTTTTCATCACTGACAGTAGAAGAGAAAGTGCTTTCCAGCTGTACTGAATTCCTCTGTAAGTACAGTACGATGTGAAAAGTGTGTATGTCTTTCCTGAGTGACATGTGTTTGGTTTGTGTCTGATGGTCCATAATGCCAGAAGGTCATTTTTTGCCCAGGTCTCAAGTGGTTGAGGGAGGTAAAGAGCCACTTAGCTGCTGATGGGCTTTACTTCACACAGGCCCTTGCTGGTGATTTCTTTGCCCCATTTCCTCTTCATTTTTTCCAAATGCACCTCAGACATGTAGTTAGAAAATTACATATCATTCAAAATGACATTTCATTTACTCATTTGCTGTGTTATGCTGCCATATTTTCTTGTCATTTATTCAATCTGAGCTTCAGACTGTATTTTGTAAATCAATACTCACGTCGCTGTGATTTTCTGTGATTTATTTGAGTTGTGTGTCCTCGGTGCCGCCTGTGGATGATGATGATGTTGATGATTAAGATGCAGATGCCAAAAAAAGAAGAAAAAAAAAGAAAAAAAAGAAGGAAACAACAAGCAGGTGAGAAAATGCAGGAGGTTTTTAGGCGTCATCGTTACAATTAAACAGCAGAGCTAAAAGGAAAGTCTGAAGTGACTAAGTCAGTGTTGGGGCTTGTGCAGGTACATCTTTACGCTCGGTCGGTTCTAGTCCAGACAGGAGAGATGACCCAGAGTCAGGCCAAAATGTTTACTGGCAGATGTGTTTTAAAGGAGCTCTCCTTAGCTGGTCATGGCAGCGGAAAATACCCTGCTGTTCAGTGCATCTGCAATTCGCCGCTCTTCCCAATTCCACCTACAAAATCCTGACCTTTTAAAGAAATGATGGATGAGCTGGCCACGCTACTGTTTCTGCCCCTTTTTTCTCTTTTCTTTCTGTTTTTTTTCCATTCCATTGAAGATTGAAGCTCTGTCTATGTTAAGCTCCGAGGCAATTTCTGCCCCTTCTTTTGCTCACTGTTTCAAATCACTTTAAAGTCTGATGCCGGCTTTGGCCAGAGCCCTTTGGCACTTTGGCTTCTGTGCAGCGGTTCGCGTCAGAGAGCTACGATTTGTGATTTGCAGATGACATGAGCAATGCCTCGCTTGTGGCTGTTGAGGTGGTTTTTTGCAAAGCAAAGTCAGTAATGTGCGATATGATGTGACTGAATCTTCACATCGTTGCAACTGATAAAAACACTGTTTTGTGTTAAAGTAACTGACACAGTCGGTTTATGATGCTGTGTGCGCTGCCTGTACATTTTCTCATGGTGTATTTTTATCGTACATCTTCTCGTTACAGAAATGTTACCAAGGCATGACATCTATTTCAACCTTCATATGATGCTGTGTTGAATTTCTTTCCCCTGTGAAGCATCGCAGATGATATTACAGATGAAGCTGGGGAAAAAAAAAAAAAAAACTTCTTTCCTCCTGGTTTGAGCCTGAGATGTTCACTATTTCAGACCAAGTCATAAATATTTTTAAAACTAAATTTCAGAGCTTCTCCATTTTTAACATCAATACTATTTACAAAATTAATAACGGCACCATCAGACTTTTAGCTTGGGCAAAGACTGGCTATAAAATGATAATCTGTGTTTTTAAGTACTTTCCGAGATTAAAAGGTAATCCGCCCGCATGCCAACATGGGCTTCTGACTGCCTGAAGAAACTTCACACGTCGGTGAGCATCATCATCCTGGTGTGATGAAGCTCTCTTCCTCTGCAGGTCTTTTCCAACAGCTCCCTGATCAGCTGCGGTGATGCGGTACATCACTACCATTACTGTTTCCTTTATGGCACAGACAGGAAGTGCACGCTGTCAGTATGAACAGATGTACGAAAGAGCCTTTGCTCATATTGTTCTTACTTTAAATCATCTTCAGCACAGGTTCTGCTGGGGAGGGGTGGGGGTGGGTGGGGGTATATGTTTATGGACTATTCCATACAAACACAATAACTTCATGGGGCCTGGATCTGTAAACACATGTACACGCTACTTCTAACACGTGAAGTGCTGCTATTTATAAAAGAAGGAATATCAAAAGCCTGTGCATATCACATGTTTTTTTCTAGATCCAAAGATGTGATATAAATGATCAAACATCATTTCCTTAGGTTGTTTACAAATTTCACTAATTGAGTTTTTATTTTTAGTTTATTTAAAAAAATAAAGGCACATTTATAAGTCATTTTTAATTAATTAGACATGAATGATGCATAATTTTCAGAAGCACTTACTATTTACTATAATGACTAAGTCCTAACTGTAATAGGTAATGTTGGTAATCTTTAGTATCCAGGGGGTTAGCGTTAGGGTTGGGCAGGGGCGGTTCGTTCATCACGTACAGTCATGTGTGTTGTATGTATTCTCTCGGCATTTATTGAAAATTAATTGTATTTGATCAATTACTTTCTGTGTAAATATATCCACTTCCTAGTTGCGGGGCGCCGAACAAATGGATATTGGTCCTTATACACTTAACAAGCAGGTGACCTGGGGCTGCTCTCTTATTGGCTCTGTCCAAATTCTTATTTATCGATTGTGATTGGTTCTCGACACCTGTAATTCACAACACATCCCACCCTGGGGTCCAAGTGCACAAGTGTGAATGTCACTGTGCTGACCAGGTGACAAGCAATAGACAGATGCAACCACATAAAACTTTTGTGAATAAAATTTTGTTTTGTTTGTTCTTAACAAAAAATCCTATCATAATGGTACACTTAGAGAAAAAAACAGGATAAAGGAGCTTGGCCCAGACCAACCTGATTTAAACATTATAAAAAAAAAAAAAAAAAAAAGATAGTTGGATATAAAGTGTAACTCTAACTTTAATTAAGGTAAGTAAGTCTATTATGTGCTGGAAATTAATACTCTTTTCTGCCAAAATATCTTATTTGAAGTCCTGTATCCACATGTAGTAACAGCTGGTTCATCACTTCACAACAAGAAGGTTCTGGGTTTGAACCAGACTCGGGGTGTTTCTTGGATGTTTGGCATGTTCTCCCACAGTCTAAAGACAAGCAAGTAAGATGAACTGATGACTCGAAACTGCCCGTAGGTGTGGATGTCTGTTTGTCTATATGTGTTGGTCCTGTAATGGACTGGTGACCAATCCAAGGTGAATCTCATCCACAGTAAGTTGAAACTGGCCCCAGCTCTCCTGTGAATAATCACAAGATGAGCTGTAAAGGTAATGGACCGGTTGGATATTTAAGCACCAAACCTTTAGGTTGTGAAAAGACTGTAGCTTGATTTCATCCAGAAATCAAGCTAAAGTAGTCAAGCTACAGAAGTCATATGTGTTTTTGTTGCCTTGGTATGAGAAAAACGAGACTCTGGTACCACAACATCCAAACAAAAAAACATTTCCTTGTGACTCTGCTGCTGTTAATAAATCAGATGACAGTGTTTCCACTGTTGATTTTCCAGGTGCTATGTGATGCATTCATGGACCAGGTGCTACAAGCAGCCACAGCTGTGCATGACTGTTTGCACATACAGAGCCGTTCTACCGCTGTTGGAGAACCTCGCCAATACGTTACACTTCCCTTTTTTCATTGACAGGTCTTATTCTCAGCAGTCTGGGAATTGAAGCATATATTAGGTTGGCCAACAGTTCTCATGAGGATACAATATGCCCAGGGCATTGTTTAGTTTTGAAAAATACTCAACAAGAGCTTTTGCTGGATTCTACTGGTCCCACTCCACCACCACCACCACCACCCCACCCCCCGCCACCACTCAAAGATGGAATTGACAGAGTGTGTGTGAGATAGAGCAAACACAAGAGAGAGACGCCTTGACAGCGTCCCACACAGTCAATCCCCAGTGACTGTGTCCACTGATAATTTACTTTTCAGGAGGAGATGTGTTTACCAAGGGTTACAATTGATGTGCTAAAATATTGATAAGGGACATTTTATAGGCTTGGGAAAAGGTGGGACGATTGACCCCACACAAGGGCTGAGAGGGCAGATAGTATGTGCACAGCCTGCTGATCACTGCTATGACTGCCCTGTATGGACAATGTATATGTTTACAGCACAGTAAAGTCTGAAACCTCACCCAGTGAGAATAAACACTAGAATTTGGAAAAGTTGAAACATAACTAAGGGCATCTTCATCTGATATCATTTGGAAGGAGTTGTAATAAAACTGCAAAGTGAAAATAAAAATCACCTCTGGTTCGTCTTGGGCTCTACTGGGTATAAAGCTGACAATGGTGAGAGAATCTATCAAGTTATGCCTCATATTTTTGAAGTGCAAATGTGATGACATGGTGGTATTGATGGCTATGCTAGTGACACATGTGGCCTGGGGCTAGGTCAACAACAGGGAGTCCTTCATTGTAATGCCTGCTCTACAGGGACCCTCGGACACATGCCTCTGCCCCTGCAGCCGTTCTAACAGCAGACGAAGCCCACAATCCCTCACTGATGAGACGGAGACGCCGCCTCCTTTGTCCGTCGGCCTTGTGGATCAGGAAGGTGTTACGCCGGCTGTCAGACAGGGTGAACAATATTGACTTAAATAGCTTGACCTGGCTCATCCCCGATGGCTCTACCTTTTCCACCCAACCTCTGAACTCTTCCAGCCACTGCATCACTGGAGCGAATGTATTCGCAGTGGAGCTGAAAGCCTGCCCAGCCTGCCTACTGGGCTGCCCCCTGTCCAAATAAATTAAACCCCAGGAAGGGAAGGTGAGAGTCAAAAAAAAAAAAAAAAAAAAAAAAAAAAAAAGAAGAAAGGGACCATGTCTCAACAGTTTAATTATCCAGTTCAGCTTTTTTTTTCTTTTCTAAGGCCTTGAGAAACAGCAGCTTGGATTTGGTCTCCTTAATCCCAACCTGCCGTAAACAGGTCCCAGACGTCCAGCAGCTGACCCAGGAAGGGAGGTTGAGAGTGTCTGTGGATCATTACAGGGAGGAAATGGGTCATTTCACAGTGTTCTGTCAAACCACTTCCACAACCACTTACTCATTTCATTTTTAATTATAGTTTGCTTGAATTGTAACATTAGGCTATTTTCATATCATATGTCTTTTTATATCATATTCATGAATTTTCAATTAAAGAATCACATGGGGCAGACTCAAGATGGTAACTGTAGCTGAATAATAGACTTATATTCAAGTAGAAAAGAAGATGACAAGAGATTCTTTTGGATATGGAAGTTTGTGTTATTGTGTAAAAGCAACTAAGAGGTAAATCAGACCTGTTATGTAATGGAGTACAATAATAAAAATGGTGGTTGTAGTTATTCTATGGGTATGAAAATGTTTTTAAAAAGTTTGTCATTATTGTTGATGATCATAACATAAGACAATTAGCCAACGAAAAAGAGTGGAACCAGTGAGTGGACCAAGTTAGAGACAACATAGTGATGAACAGCAGTTTGTCCTGTCATATTATCACATCACAGACACTTCAGAAGTTGACTGTACTCTTTAACTGATAAATACACTTAAATGAAGTTCAGTGAAAAACTATTAAGTGTTGAAGGAACTACTGTGAAGGAGCATTTAGGCTCAGTCTATTTGCCACTGTAACTTAGTTCAGTTTGCTTTTATTCACATAATGAAGTCACAAATGTGATCATCTCAAGGGGCTACACAGTGAGGTGGAGATCTTACAATAATCTAGAGAAAGCCAACAATTCTAACAGAGAGCAGCACCTGGCAACAGCAAAGAAGAAAAACACCCATTTTAACAGGTAGAAACCTCCAGCAGGATCAGACTGGGCAGCTCATCTGTCTCGAACAACGAGAGCAGCGTCAATTCATAATTATAAAGAAATAATTAAAAATAATTAATAATAAATTAATTATTCAAAGTGTAATTTAAAAATATCATTGCACCACACGTTATTACGACATACAATAAAATGAGCCAAACACTGATGTAGACATTAACGCTCTACACTGACAAAGCAACGTGAGCAAATGTTATGTCTTGACAGGATTTATATTTATTGTGAGAAATGACTTGTCCTATATCAGCCTGCTTATACTACAGCAAACCAAACTCATTGAAACATAAGATTCTGGTTTTTTATCTGCTGTGTGTGTATTTATTATTAGATCTTAAAAATCTTAATACCTGGTAATAGTGTCTGTGTTTTGATTTTATATTCAACTTTTAGGTAACCGTGGCTCCAGGATACCATTAGTTTCCATGCGTGAGGTTTTACCATGTATATTTAATCCTTCTCACACCTTATTAGAGCCATGACTTTATTGATTTCTTCCCCCTTTTTCTTTCTCTTTCAGGGCCAACAGCTGCGTTTGCCAGGAAGCGGTTAAAGAGGTGCCGATAATAAACTGAAGTATCTCGGGGATGCCCTATGGAGAGTGAGCGGTGCAACTTTGTCCCGTGCTGACAAGCTGTAAGAAGCGTATGCAGATAATATACCATGGAGATGATCAAAACCTTTCAGCGCATCCTCTGTTCTGTCAAGCTGCAGCTCCACTACAGGACATTAATGTGGCGAGCATGTCAACATGGTCAGATGAAAAACAAAAATAGCTTCGCGTACACTCACAGTGATAATGACACATAAATTGGCGAGGCTTCTCTGTTGAAGGGCCATCTTCTCCTTTACAAAACACAAGGGAGAGGGGTATTGTGACAGAATAAATTGGACATCCAAAGTGATATTAACACTGATTTACTTTTGAAGTCGTCGCATGTGTAATATCATCTGACATAAAACAGATGAGACACGGATATCGCAGAAATACATACAGCATAAATAGATATATATACTGTATGTGTATGTGTTGTATGTGGAGAATCATATGGAGCTGGGATGAAATTAACTACAGTGCTCCCTCAGCCATTCACTATCTAACTGATGGGGTGCATGTGTGGACAAGCATAGCTTTAGGGTCCAATAATTGTATCCTTGATGTGTCAAAACATGGTATTCCTCCAGCGCTGTGCCGAGACTGAGCCGTCACGCTTCCCGTTGAAAGGTAGAGTTAAGATTTGCCCTGGCTTGTGAAGGCCCTGGGTCTTTTTTTTTTTTTTTTTTTTTTTTTTTTTTTTTGCGCCATGGAGCTAATTGTGTATATTATCACACATTTTTGGTCTCTGTCCAGTCCACAGCGGCAGAACAAGCGGGACGCCTCTCAAAACCATTATTCCCAGGTGTGAAAAGCTGTCACCCTTCGTACGTGTCACTTTCGTCTCTGCCTTTGTCCCACATTCTGGTCCATTTCGCCCGGGCAGGTGAAATATGTGCCACCTGCCATTGCTTGCCCGTTTTGGCGTTGAGGATTGATGGAACACATTCTCGGAGAAGGTGATGGTAACTGACAGGGTCTTTACATCATTCTACGTGGAAAAAAGGGGGCGATGACCATTAATCAATACTATTTTCACGCGCTGAGCAGGAAAAAGACAGGGCTGATTCTATTTCCGAAAATGTGCCCTTTACCTCTCATGCTACAGTAAACAAGCAGAAAACAGAGGAAAATCAATTTCTTTTTTATAGAGAGCGTCTTGCTACACATCCTGGACAACATCATGATTACATACCACAATGAGAGTGATAATTACTGAGCTAGTAATACCTTGTTTTGTGGTTCTTTGCTGTCAAAACAGCTACTAACCATGATTTTATGCTACATTTCATCACTGACTGACCCATAAACCATGTGGTGAGAGCAGGGAGCAAACTGCCACACCCTGTTAACTGCAGGCACACAACACTGGGTGCCAACTTTCCATTCAAACCACAATCTAGTATGCACAGTGCCAACCCCACCCCCCCACAAACCTCCCACTGTCTTCAAACCATTTACCAGCCCTGCTGACAGTCATAGCCAGGAAA
The DNA here is from genome assembly GCA_016801845.1 of Polydactylus sextarius. Classification (NCBI taxonomy): domain Eukaryota; kingdom Metazoa; phylum Chordata; class Actinopteri; family Polynemidae; genus Polydactylus; species Polydactylus sextarius. Next base: position 9,450,910 of record CM028910.1, read on the forward strand.
CCTCACTGATACTTCCTGGCAGGTCTCAGCCATGGAAAAAACAAAACAAAAAAAAAAACCTGCCCTCAAAGAAACACTGATGCTTCACCTTTTAAATTCTTTTGTGTTTCGCTTAAAATAAATAAATAAAATATATATATAATGTTTGGGTTCAAGTGAGTGCCGCAGGAGGGAATTGCAACGCTGAGCAGAATCCAATCTGTTGATTAATCATCTAGCGTTACAGGCAAGATCACTTCCGCTCCGGAGCACCGTTCATGGAAAAGCTTTTTTCATGCTTTATTTAACAGAGAGTCAGTTTGATTAGTGTGAAAAGATACTTTGATAGGCACAATGACTAAATCAGACCTGTCAGTGGCTTTTACTTACCGAGAGGACGATATTGACAAGACAGGCGAAGGCAGCCGAGGAGGTCACTCTACTCTGTGCATAGCAGCGCATGCAGTGTGAATGAATCTTTTCAATGGCACATAATGAAACGTTACTCTGCCCTTAACTACATTTTAGCTGTTTATTAGAATAAATAGTGGTGTACATGTGTAACATTTTCTTTGGTGTTGTTAGCACTTTTCTATCTTCACTTAATGCTTGTGAGAAGGTGTATATATAAAAAAAACAGGGATTGACATCCTCACTTAATATTTGCCCTTCCAACAATCAATCAATCCTCCAACCACTACAAGAGGGCTCGACGTTTATGGGTTTTGCTCAGTCAGACGGCTTTGACTGGTTGCTATCGATTCTCAACCCAGCCTAAAATGTCAATACCACCTCTTTTGGGTTGTGTCACTGAAAGAAAAAAAAACATCTTCATTGATCACAGTGGTTGGTGAGCAGGTGGCTGTCTTGCAGTGTGCCCGAACAACTGGAAACACTGGTTGGTACGCTGCCCCACAATGTTACACAGGCAATTCATGGTCTAGTAGGTCACCTGTCAGCCACCGACAACAGCTTCTGAAGACACATCTTCACTGACCTGTGGTCACTATTAAGAGGAACGTCGCACAACCCCGTCCCTCAAAAGCACACACTCAACGACTGAGTCTGTTTCATTTCAAATCATGTGTTCCATATGTTTGGAACAAAAAAACAGAAAGAAAAAAAAAAAGAAACTGTGTTTTGAAATAAAAGGTCAAATTTTTGCCTACATAGTCGATCATGTGATCAGTTGTTGATTTAGTCTAATAAAAAACGGGCACGAAGAACAGGCCCAGTTTGCGTCCGTGCAGCTCAATGTGGGGGCAGAAATTTAAATGGCGTGTTTGAATTCATACATATATGAAACATTCATGCAACACAGTGATTGTATGTTTTGTTCTCGCAGTGGGTCCAACTTTGAATATTTATAAGAAAAAAAGCATTTTATTGTAAGGAGAGCAAATCTAATTTAGTGCACAATTTACAAGGATATTATATTCAACTGAGCAGAGTCACTGAAGCATTGCAGGATAAACTGGACACAGTTATTCTATTCTCTGTATGAAGATGATGAATAATAAGAGATGATAAATATGACGGGATGAATTAAACATGGAGCCAAAGCAAAAATCATTTTAATGCAATTATTGAATTAAAACTACTTTTCCACTCACTGCTAATATCATTGCAGTGAAGTAAACAAACAAACAAAAAATGTAGAAAAATACATAAAAATGCTTGATTTTATTAAGAAAATCCAGTCGCCTAAACAATGATTCTCCCATTGTGGTTTAACAACCGTAAGTCAGCTCACTATGATGATTTAAATCTCCATGAAACAGAAACCAGAGTTCAGATTATTTATGTATTTCTGGTGAAATGAATCTAGAGAGGGACTTTACGTTATATAAGTGAACATTTCTGACAAAGCTGTAGTGATTCTGAGATATCACATTCAAGTCTACAGAGTCCGAGACCAAAAACACATTGTGTTATGTCACAATGACGTTTGACCTCTGACTACAAAAATCAATCATTTAATCCTTCATTGTCTTAAGTGCACAGGATTTTGTCATTGGAATTTCGGAGATCTCACCGTGAGAAACAGATGGACAAAAAAAAAAGGAACATAATGAAAACCTGCTCATGGTTAGCGGCCTCTGGATTTCTCTACATATTGAAATAGTGTGCATGAATCACTGCTATTTATGTTTTGATGCCATTTGTCCATTTCTGCATTTCTGTCCATTTCAATCTGCTCTCATCTTGTGTGATGGTTGAACCAAACCAGCCGGGATTAGATTCACACGGAATAGACTGGAAGTTCAACCCAGGTTGAAGAAGAAACCAGAATGTGTTTCCATGTTGTACATGAGACAGTGGCAGTGCTGGTGAGGGGTATTTGGACTTTAGTGTCTATGTCCCCACCTTCTCCTCCATGGACTTGTTACACTCTAGAGAATTCTTCATGTTGAAGCCTAAAGTTTACTGGTTGGCTTAAACTTGTTGCGTGTTACGTTAACATATTTTGCATAATTTCATTGATATAAAAGCCCAGTTACAGAGCCAAACTAACTGGAAGATTTTGCTCTTTGTATCCTTTGTCAGAGGAGACTACCTCCAACATATCCTGCCCTGGTTCTTCTCTTCATTATAACAGTGCAGACAACAACAGAAGCTTACACAAACTTCAGGAGAACAGAACAGTCTCACGAGGAGTTGTTGGTGCAGAGGGTGAAAACCAGAGAGGGAAGAGGACAGGTCCCTCGGGGACTCCAGTTCTGATGGTCCAGGTGCTGGATGTGGTTTTCCCCAGTCTACCTGCTGCTCTATGTCAGGTAGGTTAACATTAAGGTTAACATTCCTGTTCTTTATTGGAGTTGGTAAAGTTTCTAGAAACCTTAACCAATTAGTCTTTAACTTAAAACCCTCTTTAACGTCTACCGGTACGACAGGATAAGACCAACAGCTTTTTTCTGTATTTCAACTGGATGTTTAGCTTTTTTACACTTCATGTACAGTGTGTAGCCCTCAAGTGCATATTTCGTGCCATTTTACAGAATATTTTCATAATGACTCAGCTGGAGATATACAGTCATAGACCATGTCTCAAAGCAACTTGGGTTAAGATTTAACTTAATCAGCAACCTGGCTATAGATGAGACCCAAAATCACTATAAAGTGCCTTTGAGACTTCCTAATGTCCAAAATCCGAGGCTCAGATTTTCCATTTAACCTTATATTCATTCTTTTAAAAATGGATGTTGATCAAGCTCCATCGCTTTTTTTTTTTTAATTTTTTTTTTTTATAAAATCTGCTGCAAGCAAACAACATTCAACAGATGGACCAATTCAGTGTATATTGTATAATATTGATTATAAAAAATGACCATTTTCAGAAAGATTTTTGTGTCCTTATTAACAATATATGTTAACTGATGGGAAGAACCTTTTAATATAATGAAATCAAAAATCATCATCACAGTTTTCCGGTTATCTCCTTGTTACCTCAATTCCACTTTTTCCTTATTCAAAACATTCACTTACAAACTCCTTGACCATTTAACTGGCTTATTAGCTCCAATTAGAAAAGTTATGTCAAACATTAAAATCAGTGGTCACATGGACATATCACAGGAACATCATAGTAAACTGTGAACATGGTATAATACATAAAAAGTCCACACCCCCTGTTAAAACGTGCAGGCTTTTTATATCCACTGTAAGCTGTGTGAGAATGGAAAGTGTAGTAACAACAACATAGTAACTGAGGGAAGCAGCTCTTTGCCAACACTCACACCTTTTTTCCGCTTTACACATAAAAATTAACACTAGGAATGAAAAATTAGACATAGCAGCTAAACTGTCTAAAAAAGGAGAGCTCAAAATTTCAATGTACTACCACTCTCAAGGTGTTGTACAGTATATTCTTATTAACGCAGGTAATTTCAAGACTGTAGACTCACAATCAACAGTCCTTGTTATCTGTATCAGCATTATTTCGGTGATGTTTTCTTCACATAGCGTTGGCCAAGTTCTCCCTCCTCATGTTTTAAAAAAGGCAGAGATCCGAGACAAAGAGCCTCCTCTTCCTAATCATCATGATAAACGATGAAAGCACTTTTCCCTTCCAAGTGTCATTCTCTCGCTGAGGAAATCTTTTCCACTTTAGATTGGGGTGTTTGAAGTCGCTCTCTGTCTTCTTGTCTCATTAAACATAAAAGAATGAAATAAAATTCAAATGAACTGTTTACCCTGTTACTTTAAAATGTGTAATTTACCCTCACTCCGCGAGACAACTCACAATTACAGTGGGTTGGCTCTCCCACATCCGTTTAGTGTATTTTCTATAACAAACCCCTATTAATCATTTCAGAGATCAAAGTGACACTGCAGAAGAATTTTAAATATTTAAATCTCCACTATTCAAATCTTATATCAGATCAAAGAATTTTGCTTTAATTTCACGAGGCACGTTGCCAGTAGATACAGAGACATACACAGAGATGCACACAAACTCCAATTAAATATTGCAAATTTCCGTAAATCTCCATATTATTTTCATATCTGAGCAGGCCTCACACTGGGTGCATCTGAACCGCTGAAGAGGAGGCAAACTACAGACGTAATTGATTATTATGGTCGGTCTTCACATGTTGTGTGGGATGACAAGTAACTTAAAAGTACATGCCACTTATGATGAGATGACAGTTTCAGGGGGTAGTGCAACACAAATACATATCATGTGTTATCTGACAGAGGTTTCAGTCTTTATTGTGCAAACTGACAGGCCACCATTTGCATTAGTATGAAGATAATCCATAGTAAGGACACTCTCCATCTATGACCACATTATTTGTCAAAGGAGTCCTCCACAGTAGGTTTAAGAAAGTGACCAAGTGTGATCATAATTTTCAACATAACATATTTACAGACACTTTTGAAGGTATTTATTATCGTTATAATTACATTAATCTACATACCGGAACCACATTGTCCAGGTCTTATGTCACTGCTCATCTGCCATTCTGTCACGATACAAAAGATCAGATATAGATATAATTTTCATAGTGAAGCAAGTAATTTCCCTGATAACTGTGAGTAGTGTCACTGATGCTATTAAGGAATCAGTATGACTGTGAAGTATAATTACTATTTAAAAACTTTACTTTATTCATGTTTAATGTTACTTTATGCTTTTACTCCACTATACTCTTAACTTTATATACACTTTTTATGCAACCGCATCAAACCTCTGATGATGTTGTAAAACACGACACATTATCAGAGATTAAACTGGGAACAGGCTCATAAACTAGTTAAAATGTTTTAACAGTGAACATGACTGACTGTGAAATAATATGACATATATTTACTGTCATAGGACATTGTACAGCACTCACAACAACATTGAATACTTTGTATACTTTCAGTACATTTTGTACATGGTACATAGTGTACTTTACCTATGTTTCACTATCATTTATTGTAGTAGTTCACTAATACTTCTGTAACACCAAGCCCTGCCAGGATAACATTACTATTAGCAGGAGATTTTACCAAGGCACATTAGAATAAAGTAGAAAAGAGAGTAGAAATCCATGTACTAAAATATCCTTCTCTAATGTCAAAATTCAAGACATACTTTGTATAAACCCAAATAGAAATAGAAATACCAAAGCACGTTACTGAGTAGTAGGAAGTACAACTCTGCTGGTTTCTTTTTATTTTTTCCATTTTGCTTCATATGACTTGTGTAATTATCTACTTACTGCTACACTAATGTATATTATGCAATTAATGTTAATCATGTTTTATGTTGTGTCCTGGCTCAGCATCAGCTAGGGATCCTTGAAATAAACAAATAAGCATGTACAAAAAATATATAGATAAAAAAAAAAAACAATATGTCTCAGACCTGTGGAAAGGAATAGTCTGTAAAAACCCATATGTTTTTCACCCTATTACTTGTATATAGGTCGGGTATGCACATTGGCAGGTGTGAAACCCATTTCCAGATCTACCTGAACAGACTGAGCTCTGTCTCACGCCACAGAATCATCTCAGCTGTCAGAGACATCTCATGTCCTCTAGGGTCTAAAGCAGTGGATGAAGTGGGTCAGGACATAAGACGATAAGAGCAAAGTTTATAAAACTTGGAGAAGTGAATATGAAACATTGTTCATTAAAGTGTAGCAGTAGGAGTTCAACATCTGGACGACATTAATTTTATAATTCATGCATCTTTGTCTCCTCTGTCCTGGAAATCGATGAAGAGCTGCTATTTCATGACACTGTAGTTATTAAAAAGCATCTCGTGGGAGATGAGGAGCAATGGGAGCATGTTGTCCAGCAGATAAGTGTTTTATTTGAATGTCTGATAGAAATGGTGGTATAGAGTATAAATTCTCCACATTCACATCTGACAAGACGTGTCTTATTGTAAAAGAAACAGCTGCGTTATTGTCCAAGGCTCCTGATGTCTATCCTGGCTTGTGGTGTTTTTTTTTTTTTTATTTTTTTTTTTTACTGATTATTGACTGTCTCATAGCTTTAATTCTGATTGTTTTGTCCCCCTTACTGTTAATGTTTGTGACAGTTTGGATTAAAGAAGTTATTATTAGTGTCCCTGTCTCTCAGGCAGGCTCTGTTCTCTGTTCTTTTTGTTTTGTCTTTCCAATTATGCCATAATTAAGTTTAAACCTTTATTTCATCTGCTCCTCCCCATGCCACTTCTCTTCAATCTGCGAGCTTAAAAACATAATAAAACAATATTGCCGCAGCATTTGAAAGGTGTGCCGATGAACGGGTGAATGCAGCTCATTATTACGAGCCTGTGAAATACGACTGATTGATATTTATTTGCACGGACGTTAATAGTGTGTGGATCAGTGGAACACGACACAGTCGCACAGTTCAATCAGTCGCACATTCGTATCTGTCACGTCGCATTGAAACAAATGAATGAAATGAGAAATCAAAAGAAGCGCGTCATCTGATACGAGACATTAGCTGAGTAAAGACAAAGAAAATATAATAGTACAGAGCAACGTATTGCAGCTGTTCGTGTGTGCGATTAGTCAGGTGTTGAAATTTTTGTATATATGTCTATGTATCCACAGAATTCTATATAATTTTATTTTAGATATTGTATTATAATTAAAATATATAAACAAACTTTTAATTTAACCAATAGCCTGTCGACGTTTCATGTTAATAATATAAGGGATCAACATCCAGCTAACTGACACTCCTGGACACTTCCTGTTGCCATTAGTAGGAGGAACTTAGCTGTAAAAACCTCCAGAGCTGTGGTTGATACTGTCTGGTTTATTCACCTGAAGATGCAGCTCCATGATGCACATTAGGTTGGATTATTCCAGGCTAAGGTAAGGCTCTTATCCATCCTTTTTTCTTTTTTTTTTTTTGTCAGTGATTTTACAGTAATTTTTCCCACATGAAGATGAAGCCAGGCATACAGGGATTAAATCTCCTTTCTGTTGCCCTCACCTTCACCTCTGCACCCGTGTCTATTGTGGATAACAGACTCTTTGACCCGGGCCTGCCCCCAGCCTCAGGGCGATCGGCTGCTCCCAGACACCAATAACATTTAACATAGAGTAGAGATGTAGAGGGGTGATTACACAACTTTAAAAAGTAGGTTAAATAATAATAGAATAGAATAATAGAGACAACAGTTGTTCTCTCCATTCAGACACAGTACAAGTAGTTGTAGAGTATGATATACAATCCAACTGATTCCAGTGAGATATATAACCCTGTCTAATTAGACTGTGACACTATGAGCCTCGAAAAGTAATTGCCGCCGTGTCTCTGTCAAGCTGTCTCATTATCAGCGCAAATTGGATGGATCTCTCCCAATCAGATTACCAGCGAGCGATCAAACTTCTCAGAAGAAAGCGCGGGAGCGTGGCGGGAGGAGAATATACCTCCGTTTTTAGTGCAAACGTGGCCATGCAAATCAGTCAGCTGGCGCGGCGCTCCGAGGAGTTCCTTGTGAAAATTGCATAGAAATTTCGAAATAACTGAAGGCGTGACACCTCTTTGAAAAATGCAAAAGTGAACAGATGGATGTGTGCCACCAAAAGCTCTCATTGCAACAGGCTAATACTACGCCTTTGACTACAATCCATGCTTGATGTTATCAGTTCATCTTTTTTTTTTCCTGTTGTGCTTCTCCTTTTGGAATGGGAGAAACATTTTCCCTGTGGATTGGAAGGTTTTCATGAGCAGGCAGATGGAGAAAATATTGTTGACATTAAACTGTTCCTCTTTAAGGGAATTGTTGTGACAAGGTGGAGCTCCCATCACTCGAAATAGCAGCTGTGTGCTGTTTACAAAGGGGCCCAAAGCAATGTTTGTTTCCATTGAAACGACTGAAACTTTTTCTCTCTTTAATGAAGAAGCTTCTGGCATTATATGTTTGCTCTCACATCTACTGTCATCATAATACAATGTTTTTATAACACCAGTGTTACTGTTACGAATTATTACAAGCTTTACTCTTATCAAGCTTTTTAATTTCATTTACCACACGTCTTAGTGTCTTTTCTTCATGTTCCCGTCAGGGACTGTGTATAAATTTATAAATTATTGCCGTCTGCAAGTGTGTTTGAACATAATAGTTCACTGTTAAAAAGCAAGACCCTCCTAAACGTTAAAATGTTCCAGTACTCTCCGCTTGGATGAGACACCTTATATAATGTCTCAAAATATTCAGCTTTCTAATGAACACGTTTTCTTTTCTCATTGAAATGAATGGATGAGTTGATGAAATCCTCAAAGACTTTCTCCTCTTTGAAGTGTAACTACCGCAGCAAACTTTCAGCTGGAGACGTCATTTAAGCTTTTAACAGGTCACAAGGTTTTAAGATATTCACATGCTATTTTTTTTTTAATCTACAGATTTTGGATTACCATAGATTATGTTTATTGCCTTTTTGGGGACAATTTATGAGTTTATAATGGGTATGGGAGCATATTAGATTCACATGACCTGTGATGTCACCCACTCTGATGGTTCTTTTCAGAGAAAAACTTTTAGCTGTTGCACCTTCTACATCTTTCACTTCTCATAAGCAACTTATACATGGAATTGTAGAAGAATTTGTACCATTTAATGCAGTGGGAAGACTTTTGAAACTGCATGACTAATAGCATTTTTACTTTATGTACACAAATCACGCACATAAGTCTTTGGTGGAATTTGCCAATAGTAAATGTAAAAAAAAAAAAAAATCACCAATATGTGAAAAACTATACCAAATAACTGTAGTTTTTGCATCGAGGTGTCTTGGTTGTAAGAGACTTCACTGGTTCTCTCTGTATTATCACCTTCATTAACAAAGATTACGATAGGGATAATATTAAAGTAATGTTTGGACCCATATTCATTAAGACAGAGAGATCACGCTGGAGTGTCAGAAATTCTATTTATAATTAGCATAAATGCTAATAGTTAAATTTATTGTCACTATTACTGTCATGTCATTAGTTTCTATGAGGAAAAGTGACACTGTGACCCTCATATAGATAGATAGATAGACAGACAGACAGACAGACAGACAGACAGACAGACAGACAGACAGACAGACAGACAGACAGACAGACAGACAGACAGACAGACAGACAGACAGACAGACAGACAGACAGACAGACAGACAGACAGACAGACAGACAGACAGACAGACAGATAGATAGATAGATAGATAGATAGATAGATAGATAGATAGATAGATAGATAGATAGATAGATAGATAGATAGATAGATAGATAGACAGATAGATACAGATATAGAAATAGATATAGATATAGATATAGGAAAGACAGTTTAAACACACCAAACATACGACCTGATCAACCTCTCTGGAAAAGCTGTTATTATTTGTAGCATGAAATCTGATCAATGAAGCGACCCAGGCTCTTAATTATTGCTCCTTTTCACCACAGTGAAGAGAAATCAATAACACCAAGTATTCAAAGGAGGAGGCGAGGCTGCAACGCTCCACATAGAGCATACACACTTCACAGACCCCCCACCCTCCCAACTCGCATCACATCTACAAAAAGCCTCCTCCCACTCAACACAGTTTTTTTTTTCCTCCCATCCACAGCTCTACCGATTCTGAAACAATCGATTTAAAGGTGTTATAATGACAATAACATAAATCACCGGAGCCACTTGTGGAGCATTGCAATATACCGTGCTGTGGTTTTTGTCCACTACCTAACAACTCACAGTTATACGCTCTACAATTCTAGTATAACACAAGAGACTCAACCTTTTTAAATCACAAAACCAGATTTTAAGTTATGCTTCAGCCCTTTGCAGTAAAATCCAAAACATGCTCAATTCTTCATCATGATAGTTTTGTTATAAAAGTTATCTGTCATCTTCTGGCCAGATGATGAAATTTTCATGATCGGTGAACTATTCCGTTTTTGCATTAAAGCCAAACCTGAAAGCACATGATGTACGTATCTTCCGGCCTCATTAATGAATACATTGGTTAATTCATGAGAAAAGTAAAGTCGCCTCTGTCCTTCATGTAACTGTGCAATCCACCATAAAGGAGGAGCATGTATCTTGTAATGTGATCCCATTCACTGAGCACCCACACTGGTTCAAATGGAGGTTTTTGTCTCAGCACAGAAAGCAGTTTTCTATCAGTAGCTGTACTCTCTCAATCTTGGGTGATAGATTCCTAAAGCTGCTACTTTATAAATCACATGTGGACATCAGATTCATTTGTCTCCCCCCAACACCACCACTGCCTCACATGGCGGGGTGCTTGGGAAAAAGAAAAAAAAAAAGACCTGTGCTGGTATGGATTTGTTTTCAGTCTTCAGTCAGCTTGATTTTTACACATCGACAACATCGAGCAAAACATGTTAATAATGAGAAATTCAGTAAACACAACAGCATTAGAGAAAACTACTTCTACTACTTTTTTAACTGATCATCTTGTAGCACACAATAGTTATCTGCTTCCTGGCAAGAATTACAGTGTCCTGAGGAATTTAGTTGGGTTAGTTACAAGATAAGATGATCTCTTGCTGTAATTTTGTTATTTTCAACAAAATACCAACACCAGTTTGGCATTTAGGATAAGCAACACAAGTTTGAAAATGCGTTGGTTGAAAAAACAAATGCAACAGATACAGAACGCACTTTGTTTTTATAATCAAATTAATACAAACCATAACAGAAAAATTATAAATCAGTCTAATGAAAATTATGTTATTTGTATGAGAGAAAATCAAACCCTCCTCCTGCTGTCAGGCCCTGTCATTTAATTGGTCCTCTGATTAACTTCGAGTCCTGCAATGAATCCTTTTCATGTAATATCCACATCCATAACTTTACATTCTTTACTATGGAGTGAAGTATCATCAAAAGCTGGGATTGATAAGCGGAATCCATACAGATACAGATAAAATCCAAACGAAACCCATCCACCAGTTTATAACTGTTTGACTGATCTGAGTGACACCATTTGGGTATATTGCACTGCACTCCAGTGCAATCTATCTGTCTATCTGTCTATCTATCTATCTATCTATGATGTCATGAGCATGTAACATATTTTCAATGGGGCACTGTAGCTTCTCACATGTGTTGCTCATACAGAGGTGCATAGTGTTGGGAACTATTTTCAGGCGTGGATGAATACACATTTGTTGAGTGTTTGTGGCAGCAGAGCTGTGGGACTTCCTCAAAATAAACCACTATGCCAGGGCGCATGGTAGAAAAGGAACATGTCACTCACTGCAACAGTGACGGATGACTGATGATTTTTTTTCTCTCTCTCTTGCTTGTTCTTATACTATTTTGCCTTCATTTAATAGTGATAGACCTTCCGTCCACAGTGGGGCAGTTTACAGCCAAGTGTGAAGAGAGTCAACACCTCCAAATTGGAGGACATGGGTCTCTACCAGAAACGGTATCTCGGGGTCTTGTTCACGAGTGAGCAACATCAACAGTGACGCAGGTGTTTTACCAGACTGGTGAAGAGGGAGCTGAGCAGGGAGGCAAAGCTGTTGATTTACCAGTCAATCTTTGTTCCGACCCTCACCAACGGTCATGAGCACTGGTGACTGAAAGATGTTGGAGTTTTTCCAACTCCACTTCCGACTGTTAGGGGGAACTAGGGGCTAGACCTACAACATGCTAGAGAGATTATATATCTCATCTAGTCTGGGAATGCTTCAGGATCCCCCAGGAGGAGCTGGAAAGTGTCAGTGGGGAGAGGGACACCTGGACTACTTCACCTCATTTGACCTGCTGCTGGGACCTGACCCTGGATAACCAGCGAAAAATGGATGGATACAAAGTCCACTACTGAAGGACACTGTAGTTATATGTTATACCATTTGGCTAGGAGACCATTACTGATGCCCCACTGATGTGTTTTTAATCGTTTTAGGGCAACTGTGGAGCTTTATGGCACAGAGCAATAGAATATATTAGGTTCTGGATACACCTCTAAGCAACATCACCAGACTAGTCCTTTAAATTTAAGATGCTAGAGCAGAGATTCATGCTATGAGTTGTTGGTTCCATCATAATATACAAGCCAAGGGCAGAGAGTGGCATTGAAACTGTACCAGAGCAAAATAAACTAAACACACCATTATACATGAGCAATATACTTGAGTGCACAAACTGGAATATATAAAGCAGCTGACTGAAAAGAGCATTTCAGGGAAAATGCTTTTCTATTTAAGAATAAATATAACAACCACATTCGCTGCCTTTATCTATGCTGACTGCTGCATTTCTTCCAGGCTGCAAAACACACACACACACATTTCACTGATGCATATTTTCTACTCTATGAATCTGTTTGAATGAAGAGATTACAACAGACGCAGAGTGTGGAGTTGTCATGTCAACAGCACTTACACTGAGATAACATGATACTTACAGCTGTATCAACACAACCAGTAACAGTGCACGCTGTCACAGCCCGGACGGAGCCGGACCTCCTTGTGTTCATAACTACATACATTAGCAGGAACATTACGGTGTTGACTAATGAGCTGGTGCCCACACTGATGTAAGTGGGATATTCTAAGAGGATTAATAACAACAGACCGCACGCAGTCCCACACCAATCATTTATATGCTGAACGTGAAAATGTGTCTTGAATTAACAATGTAAATGCATCATAAGCACATTAGAAACAATCAGCTGTAAGGGAAAATACCACGACTTGTTACACTAATTGAATTAACAAGTCTTTTAATCATGCATAAATAGTGACTGCACTCTAAGGACAACAAGTGGAATCAAGGTAGTGATTCTCTTTGTTGTCAGTTCCTCTTAGAAAGAGCTTTATCAAACAGGTCTGCCCTCATTTTACCACAACCTAGCGCTTTAACAGTTGAGACAAGCTAGCTGCACTCAGAGAACTTTTAGTTAATATTGCTAATAAGGAAAACTTATTCCCTTAACAATATTTGGTTGTGTGTTTTTTACAGTGAGGTACTCAGAAGCTAATGCTGGTCTGGTCTGGTTTGTGTCCGTCCATCCAGGCCTTCGGCCAAAATATCATAACATATCTGATTCAGATATTTAGACATTCAGACTGTTACTGTGGATACTTATTGTTCCAACATAATTCTCAATATTTTGACCTCCTGACTTCACACTGGTGAATAACATAAGGGCAGATTTTCCAAGTATCCACACAAGTGTTTTTATTTATTTATTTATTTAAATCGAATGTACAGATTGCCACAAAGTTTGTGCTTTCCACAAGATAAACCCTGTGATTTTAATGACCCCATCGATGTTCGACTGGACAGTTTTCAACATTTTTTGACTTGTGAGGCATAGATATGGAATTTATTGACTATAACACTATAAGGATCGTAAGGAAATACATGCAAATATAAAGTATTTTAGTCGTGTTTTACACAGTCGTGTTTTTAAAATGGCGTTTGGCTTATAGTGTGAAGACAGTAATATCACCAAAGCAGACAAAGTACAAAATTCAAGGATGATAATGATGATGATGTTTAAGAGCAAGTATGTTCCTCATGTTCCAGCTATGACAGGAAATTGACTGATTAGATTCAGTGCTCAGTGTCTCTGTAATGAAATCAAATAATGATAGAAATGACAGTGAATTCCTGCAATAGTGAGCAAATTAGCAGAGTCTCCATTGTGCAAATTGAAATGTTTCTACAGACGCTCAGTAATACCTAAATAAACAGCTGGTTATAAAGTATTAGGTTCAACTTTAATTCATTTTTCCCCCTTTTATTTCTGCTGTCAGTCACTTGAAAGCAGCGCTTGACTGAATTATTTAAGCACGGTCATCACACAAATGCGTTGAAGACAATTATTTTATATTTGTAATTCAACAACTGAGTGTTGCTAATAGACATCTGATTATGGCGTTACTGAAAACAGGTCACTACACCGTGACGGTGTTGTGACCTACACACCGAGTTCATGTGGGCGATGCAGAACATCTCCATCACTCAATAAATTATCAGAGTATTAGAGCCACGAATAATTCATTCAAATCCATCTCTCATCAAAGAAAAGTGCTCACGAGGTTAAATGTAACACCAGGCATTCAAAGCGCACTGACTTATATTAAAGAAAAATTTTACATGTTGGATTATTTCCAGATTTCAGCCATTTAAAACTGTTACTTTAACGATGTAATGACAACTTTGTATTCATCTTGGAAATCAGAAATAACATCTCCATAAATTAAAGTGCTGCAAATCAATTCCTGTGTTTACTGCAATTACATTCAACTAAAAATCATCCCGTTGTCATGGTTTCTTGGTCGTTTGAGGTTTATAACAACACAGTTAATTATTCAGTGTTGTATGGATTCTATACATTTCATCTTAGGGAAAGTAAAAATTCACAAGCTGAAATTTGTGACTGAATCAATTTTACAATGTGTCACATAGTCTTCTTCTGTGTTAGCGTTCTTCTGTGCTCGATTAAGACGTTCAAACATGCAAATACATCCGGCATTTCCGGCATTTGTCTCAGACATTCTCATGATATTGTTTTCCACCAGTACAGAAATAAATATTATAAAGTGGATGTGGCTTTAAGCTTCAGACCCTCAATCACACGTAGCTCTTCTTTTCGTCCCCACACAGTGCCCATGGCATGCCCCGACTTGCTTTCTCACTGACTTCCACCAAACAGTGAAGACGAGGGCCAAAATAATTTGTATCTGTTCAATAAAACATTAAAAACCATCATGCCATGTCCTGCTCTCCTTCCCGCTCCCTCTCCCCTTCTCCCCTGCTCTCAAAGGTCTTGTTAATGTTTCAAAACTGCACATAAGACAGACCAGCCAGACGATTAATTTGAAAGATACCCACAGGGTACCTGCAGGATTTTTTTTCTTGCTCCTCTTGCTTCTGTAGTGTTAACACCTCGCTCTCCTCAGAAATGAAGAGTGGAGGGGAGGGGTGGCAGGCCAGGGAAAGGGTGAGGGTAAAAAGCTTACAAAGTCTACCCTGCAGTTATGAAACAGAGCGCTTCTCAAAAACAGCCTTTTGATATGTGAAATTCGCCCAAGCAAAATGGGTTAAATGTTTTAAATGCAACAGTTTTTATTTGTAAGAAGTGTGACAATTCGGTATATCCACACTAAGCAGCACATTTGCCTTTTTTCCCCACTTTATGTTAATTCCCTGCATTTTCTGCCTCCTTATCAGTCCTAATAATATCATTAGCGCGCTTGTTTCCACACTATTTATCTTTTTTAATTGCTTGCAGTATATACGTTATATAGGCTGCTGTCCTACTTTTCAATCTACACACTGATAACACTTTTGCAGAATAAGCTCACAAGTGTTCGGCCTGATTAAATTCAATTAGATTCAAACAGGAGTCATCACTTCAAGAAGATTTCAATAAAAATTCCGTCTTAATACGCTTGCTGACTCTTGGAAAGTAGAGAAATAAATAAATAAATAAAAGCACAAAACAAGCTGAGGAAAGATCTTTTTTTTTTTTTTTTTGGAGGGGGGGTGGGGTCATTTTTTGCCTTTAATCAGAGACAGTGTAGAGACACAGGAAACAGGGAGGAGAGCGGGGGAAGGACACAAAAGAAAGGTCGACTCGGTTGGGACTCGAACCCAGAACAACTGAACAGCATATACGCCAATACGTGGTGCGCCTTAGCCACTCGGCCATCCGGGTGCCCCGAGAAATCATTTTTGATTTTTGATGCATGACGCAGGTCAGGAGATGTCAGTGTCCTTGAAAAAAGAAAAAGATTATTTCTTCACAGAGGCTTAAATGTGCTGCAACACCATGTTCTGCCTTATTGACATTGTCTGTGTTGCTCAGTTATTCCACAGTTCCTCTTTTAATGTGGCTCTAAATGCTGAGCTATGAAAACTAATGCAGGGTGCATTCATTTTAGATAAATAGTTTAAGCTTGGGCAAATAAATAATTTATTTAAACTCATAAATAATTTCATCAAAATATCCCAAAGCACTTTTTGCCTCATTGTACATCATTTTCTAAGTATGCTAGATGAGCCCTCATTTATTTTCAAATATCACACCATGTCTCTTGTAAATATGTATACTGGTCTTTCTACTTATTTATTTTACAGATCTGATTTTAATATTTCATCCTCAGCATAAAGTTCTATTTGTTTCCAAGGGCATGATACCATGAAATAAATATCAGAAGTATAATTCCCAGTCTTAACATATTGGAGCGCATGAATCATTTAAGAGAAACAGATTTTGTACATAAAGCCAAGGCCTAATTTTCAGAGCTGCACAGTTTGAAAATGTTAATCAGTAAACTCTGTCTTGTGTTTCTAAAAGGCTGCAGCTTGACAGCACAGTTTAGGTGGATGACTGGAGGGTTGCAGGCTCTCACCATATGGTGATAAACCTGGTGATGCCGCCCCAAGCCAAGGATTTACTGTAGATTGCTTTAGTAAATATTCCTCTTAACTGTAACGACGCATAACACAGACCTAAAAACAGGCTTAGTTGTTTGGTCTCTGCCAGGAATTTAATAGCCGCTTTCACCAGGTGATGTTTAAAACAAAGAATCGTATCTAATCTTGCTCAACACTGTACTCTATCTCTGTTGTTAACCGTAAATGTAGTACTTCAGTATTAGAAATATAAACACACAATCTGCAAATACTTACAATCTGTTGACACAAGTCAACACACATTGAGCTCATATAGCTCGATAGTTGACTTTTCCGATGTGAGTGAGTAGGAGGACATGCCACACTATAAGCTAACTTAAATGCTTTCCAAGCTCTTGCTACATGTTTTATAGGAGGTTTTTAGACACTGAGTGGGCAGCTGGAGCAGTCACACATTACAGCAAACAAGCCACAGCCTGCCCTGAGTGAGACACAACAGCCATTTGACCAGTACGAGCCTGGTGCTGCTGCAGATTAGAAACTATTGAACTCCATAAGAAATGAGCTGTGGCAGCAGAGCATGAAAAACAATAGGCTAGAACAAGTTTCTAATATGATGTGAAGATAGGAAATAGAGACAGAGAAATAACATGTTTTTCTTACAGTGATTCACACAAGGAGATACATGTCTTAAATGTTTAATACAGAAATATCTCTCAATATGTTTAACCTAAAGCAGAGATGATGCTCTGAACAATATAGGGTTCTGCAATAAAATATAAATTTAGCTATTGTGTTGGGAAACTACATAGTATTTTTGCTTTTTCACCACATCATTTGACAGATGTTTTTATCCAAAACAGCTTTCACAAATGAGGACCAGCACTGCAACGGGACATTAAAGAATTAAGCAAGCGATATATTAAATTTCTATTAATCAATTTCAATAAGCAAAGCGCAAGAAAATTGAATGAAGTGTAAGCATGTTAGGATGTTAGAGGAGAGAAGATGTTCTCAGAGGAGATGAGTTTTTAGGGGATTCTTGAAGATAGTTAAAAACTCCTCTGCTCTGATGATGTTTGCCACGTGTCTGATCCACACATAAATTATGACATTTCACAGTAGCTAGCTAGTGGGGCAAACACATGAAAATGGACAGATCAGCTGCTCTCTTCTGTGTGATCAGATTCATCTGAGCTTCCAGGGACTGTGCAATAGAAACATTCTTGTCCAACAAGCCAACAAACTAACAAACTTTTATGTCCATGCTAACAACACCGGATGAGACAAACAGAGAATCATCTAGTTTTTTGAAACATGGCTGTGCCCCAATGGTGAAAAGGCCAAGTATTATTTAGTTTTTATTGCACACTCATTTCTTATCCAAATTAGAAGTCAAACAAAACCACTCGTACAGTTTAATGCTTCATCTCCTCTTTAAAACAGTTAAACATCAATTTCATTCTATTCCACTCTCTTGTTTACATTTACAACTAACAAATTACTCATTAACATACTCAAGATGCTTCTGGGTTTGAGTTATCACACCCACAGTCTACTAACCTCGATTCACTTCACTGCACTTAATTGATGTGATTGATGCTTCCCTCCACTGTCTTGTTGCCTGCTATGAACAAGGTTGGATTTGGAGGTCGGCAAGAAGAAATTCAAACACCTGAGTGGGTTTGACCAATGGCTACAGTGTTTTGTTCCACTGGCCTAGCCTGGTACCACAACTCAAAAAGTGATAGCCATAAAACCATAAATAACTGGTTTAATACAAAAATATTGATTAGTAATGATTTAACATAGACTAGACAAACACATCTGGATTCCTGCATGTCCGTAAATGTGAATAATGTCAATTCACTTTACTTGCAAACGTCTTTCAAACATCATCTTTGTGCCCAGATGCATGTGTAATCACATTTCATGGCAACATAGATGACAGTATAGTCAATTAACTATTAACTAGTCATATACATCACACTGTTAAGTCAAACTGTCAATACAAGTACACATTGCAGCAGCAACATTGAAAGTGTCCATAAATGATTGAGCGTCAGTGTCAGTTATTGTACTAATGTATCTGCTCAGCAACTGATACAGTTTCATCTACAACTTAAGTGGCATTTTTCCTTCAGGGACGTCTTAATGTATCCATAAAGTGCTCTGATTAAAAATTAGTATACATGTTAAATGGGAGTAAATGTGAGGACACCACATTGTAAAATCACTTATTAGGCATTTTCCTGAGTGTTACTTATGTTCAGTTGCGTGACAAGAAATCAAATATTCCAATGCTTTCTCCTGCCTCTTAGGCTGATGTGTGAGTGCTGAATCATTAAGTTCACAGCAACATGTCTGCTGTGGTGTGGGACACAAGCGGGCGCTAGGGTTAGCACGTTTACACCAGTGAGGGGAGATAAATTTCCTTTCTTTCCAAAAGGTTTACCACAGAGCCATCAACAAGAGTCAACAGTAGTGAGAAACACTGACTCGCTACGCTCTGGCACGCTTGGAAAGTACGTGCGACTTAAACTGAGGCAGCATCACTATATCCCATGTAGGCGCAGCAACATTTAAGATAATTCCTGATGACAATCCTATAATTACACACTGTTCACCCTTGTGTTCTTTTCAAAACAGATTCCTCTTTACTTTAAACCCAAAATACACATTTAAAAAAATAAGACGACATCACACGTTGCACTCATCATGTCCCATGTCCCAACAACAGTGAGAGAGATCGAATTGTCTTTTATTTTTTGCAGGTAAATTACGCATCACGCCTGTCAATCAATTAAATATGCCCTTGTACACATTTTTTTATATATATATATATATAAACACTGCTATGCTTGATGAAATACAGTCAGAGATGCTGAACTCACTGAGGTGATCAATATTAAGAATCAGATAAAATGCAGATCAATGCAGGTTTCCATGTGCTACCGTTATGTAAATGTCAGGAGTTAATTTGTTAGTAACATTTGACAATCTAATGTTAGCTAATGTAAGATTTACTCTCTACCTTCTAAAACTAGATTTAAAGGTATAGTTCTGCCTAAAGAAAACAGGAATAACTTGTGAACTTTTAGCAACTTTTAGCAAATGGATTTTGTAAGTAGTAAAAAAAAAAAAGAAAAAAAAAAAAACAAAAAACAGACAAATACCCTAGTATCAGATCAGAGAATGATGGGGCTCAGTACATCCCTATTTATCCCATCTAAACACTAAGCAGTGAAAACAACCGTCTCCCTTCATTCTGAACGCTGAGTGTCTTCAACACTTCTGACTGACAGTAAATATTAAATAATTTCATGCGGTTGTCCAGGTGGAGAGGCAGGAGTCTGCCTCATAACATTACATCATACTCGAGTGTAGTTATTGATGATTTTATGGTGCAGTAGTACAGACATTTATCACTAACTTCAGAGACATATCAACAATCAGAGCTTGTTTTTACAGCATAATATAAAGATTCTCTGCTGGAACTGATTACAACCATAGAAACTCCAAACCTAAAATATAATTTTTCAATGAAAACATCCCTTCTTGTTCTCGAAATGGCACAGATGTAGTTTAACCTAATTTAGTATTCACTGATCTATGAATATTCAAATCAGCACTGCCTACATCTCTGCTCACCCATCTGAAGTCCCAACTCTGGTCATAAAACACACAAACACACGTGTAAACCTGGAGTAATACAGACTTAGAGTCAAAGTATCAGCATGGTGGTTTGGGTTTTGCATTAACAGAAACCACTGTGAACTGAAAGCGTGAGGTTTAAAGACCTTAAAAGGATACTTAAGACAATAATCAAGACAAAAACAGATCCCTCCTTTTTGCTTAAGTTCATTAGTTTGTTTTACATTCGCCACTACAATGTACCAAGAGCTCTTGGAGCCAGTCAGCTGTATGTGAAGGGCTAAATGTCAAGTATTTTAAGTTGAGGGCACTCAGGATGACTGGAGGATATTAGGAAATTAATTATCCTGTAAAGTACATTTTTATGGCAGGGAGAAACTGACACGTTGATTAATAAGCCTGAAGGTGTTTGCTTGTAAGAATATCAATTAATTTTTCACATCCAAGTGGAGTCATTAAAATGAATGAGAAGACCTTGACTTAGCAAACCCAACAAACACGCAGAGAACCACAGCGTGATCGCCGGGAGAATGGAGCGAGAGACGGCTGTGCTTTGGTTGGCGAAGCTCCCAGGTCACATGCTTGGCCCGCCCCTGATGTCTTCCCCTTCTGTAGAGCTCCACATCAAACCCACATGCTGTGCCAATTAGCAACACGGCTGAAGCATCGGGGCCATGCACTGCCCCTCTTTATTTACCTCTTTAATGAAGCTCAATCATCACCTTAATTTCCCTCTAAAAGGACAAAGCAGGGAGTAAGATGAACAGTGAGGAGACAGTGGTGGATAGAGATAACAGGGTTTCTCTTATTTAAAGCCATTGCAAGTCCACAGATATGAAATAGCCCTTCCCTTTGTAAGTGATTCACTTGATCCTTTGCATCTGGCTACCTGCTAGGGTTGAGAAAAGCCTTCCCATTGTGCAGAGTTCTGATTATTTAAGACTGGCTTAACGTAGTATCTTGGGAACACACCAGGTTTCAAAAACAATCTCGAAGCTCCACTCAATTACGAGGAAGAGCGGAATAGAGGATTGAAAGGTGGGCCATACTGGCCTCGGCCGGTCACTGGGGAGGTTGCCTCTGTGGGTCTGACAGTACAATGAAGAAGAGGGCAGGTATCAAGGGCAAGCTGTTTCTCAAGACTACAGCGCCAACTGGTTTTGCCTGCCCTAACACTCAACCCCATGCCACTTCAGTCTCTCTAAAAGTACGCAGGTAAAAAGCTGCTCACAGACGAGTTAAAAGCGCAGTGGATACACAACCTGAGGGAGATGTAGAGGAAGAAAGTAAAATGGAAGATGAAGGTCTTTCACGATGGTAGCAAACTGAAAACAAAGCAGCTCTGTTCATTGATGTGTCGACGTCTGCTGGCGCCCATATAATACAACCTAGAATAGAAGCGTTGTACAACATGTGAGTTGTCACATTTGCATGAATGAAATGATCAGTCAGTTATATAAACACCTGAAAAGATGTATTTCATCTACGGGACAGATGTCTTTTCTCTAGCCTGCAGCTCAATATAGTCTATGGAGCTTTGATAAATACTGTAATATAGCATAGAAAAAATGAGCAAACCTTGTTCTTCTTCATAATAATAGACATGTTACTTTGATGTACACCATCATCAAGGAACAGCTTTTTTATATAGAAAATTATGTTGTCAAAAATCAAGCATCACACATTGTATAAACTGCAGGTCAAGGATTGTGGGTGGCAGGCGCTGCCAGGATAAATACATCTGGCAAAAATAACTGATGGTGTTTATATATTTAGCTTCATCAACAGCCAGGGTGGATGTACAGACAAACTGGCTCCACTGTATCTATTACTTTAGATACTATAACACTATTGTTCATTCTTCATCCAGATGCTGACAATATACAGAGGATTTTATATTAAGAAAGAATCAGGTACTTAAGAGCATGAAGCCCATTAAGAAAATCTTGATGTCTCTTAATGGCAAATTAATGTCTGATATATGAAGCCCTGCCTTCGTACAATATCCTCATCCTGCAATAGCAGCATGAGTTACTCTATCACTTACCACCTTAAAATGTCTCTCTTGACAAGATGCAGCGCTTTTCTTTTGGGGTTGTTGGAGCCACTGCTGCCATAACACTGCTGCTAAGTATGGCACATATTTTTATGACATCCATCATTGGTGGAGATCCACAGACAATAACCATAGTATTACTTACACATCGCAAAAACCCACCTCTTGATACTATGCTTGTTTGTGCCTCCATCTCTGCCAGGGGCCTCTCCACTTGTAAGCCACTGCAGACGACTCCTGAGGGCCAGGTGTTACCTACATGGAACAACAGTACAAAGCCATCTTAAATAAGCAGATACTTTAGCAGGCCCCTCGGTGCAGCAGAGGATCATTATTTTGAGGTGGGAAAATCCAGTTTGACAGATGAACTGCGGCCGCAGAGAGACACATCACCGATACGCCACATAACAAGATCTCAGAAGAGTGAAACACCAACTCATTACATATCAAAACAGACTGAGAGGAAGGATTTATTTGTTTTGGTGCAGGGGGTGATGATTCTATTTCATGAGAGCCAAAGTCAAGCACAAGACAGCCACGGGTTCAGGGGTATTATCACTGGCCCCATTGATGAGTTACAGAGTCCAAGGCAAACCAACACCCCCCCCACACCCCTAAATCTGGGAATACACTAGGATCAAGAGAGAAGTCAGAGCAATTTAATGGGTGAGTCACTTAGGTGTTATTAAGGTGAGCTTTTTGCTGCAAGGTTGGAGCAGTGATGTGGTGTTAAAAGAGCAAACTTCGAAAGACCTGTTTCCATGCACTCTAACTAGTTATATCTAATCTGACAGTGTTTATTCAGTTTTGGCCATTCGGTATTTGTTAAGTCTCATCTCGTTTTAGACAGTAAGATTTTCAATCTAATTTATGTGATGTATTTTTATGTCTTCTCAACACACCGAGACTCGTCATCTTCACCTCAATTAATATAATTTCGTCAGTCCCTAATCTAACTTCGTTAATGTTAGGTTATTTTAAATGTTTACATGCTGGCCAAGTGTTTTACTGCAGTGTTTTAATATTGGTGGACATAAACTACATTATGGGCTGAATTACTACATTAGATTTTCTGACAGAGACACAACATTCCTGAAATGCAAGATGCTATTTGCTAGCACTACAAGACAAGATGCTAAATCAACTGCAACTGTATTATTATAATGTACACAGAAAATACATACATACATTTAAGTTAATACACAAGACTAGACTAAAACAACAATAAGTTCATTTGTCCATTTGCTCATCTTTGGTGTTATCATTATTTTAGGCTTCATTATAATGATACGTTATGATATGCCATGGGTCTTAGTCATTTATTAGTCTACTTATAATATTGTGGTGTTGTTTTTGCCATGAAAAGACACCATGTATCAGTATTTTCTGTCATAATATTTGTTGACAAAATTAATGCCACTGTCAATTTAGCACTGATTCATGAAACTTAATGCAGGTAAATTGATATAGGCTGTGTTTTCTAAATTTTTGCCATAACACGGAGCTCATCAACCAGCTTTGTCCAGTCTTAAATGTGCAGTTTAGAGGGCAGTTACTGTACCTGGAATCCCTCCATATAGCCAGACAAAAACACGACCACTGGAGAGAGGGGTCTTAACCCTAACACCCGTCATCGCTGATTAATGTCTCATCTGAATCAAAACGCCATTTTCCACCATTGCTCTTTCTCTCAGCCCTCCATCGCTCTCTGTGCTCAAGACCTGGTGATTGTCATGAGATGTGACGGCGCTAGTAGTCTCAGGGTCAGCCTGTGACTGCAGTTTAACCTTGTCTTTACCCCCCTTCTCGTTCATCGCGGATCCACTTGCTCTTGTGTTTCTCTAGAAAAAAAAAGGATTTTGATGCTTCTAAAGATGTGTTCAAAAGACAAAGAAAAAAATCTAATGATGGTCAAATTGTATACGGAAATCATGAAATCATGGAAATTATAAATAAATTATGATAAAAAAAAAATGTTTTAGCTTCCACTTCTCCCAAGACTTTATGAGTCCTTTTCATGAACAAACAAAATAAGGAAAAGGGAGCTAATATTAGTAGCCACTAGTAGTCACTAATACTAGTTGACTGGGAGACGAGCCTGGTAACTATCACCAACATTGACCTCTAGGGTGAATTGGGTAACTACAGGAAAAATAGCTGAATCAGCTGTGATCAGTTACAGTGGCTCGTTTAAGATGCACAAAGTGGTCGTGCTTTGCTAATATTTGTTAGCTAGAATATAAAGGAAAGAATTTTTTTTTTTTTTTTTTTGTGGGTGTGTGTTGTTCATGCAAATCTGAAAACTCAGCTGATACCGATGACTTGATTATGTCCAGTCAATAGTAGTAACACATTAGAAAACACTCTTTGTAAGTCAAGGACAAACTATTAGGTTGCTGGGCTGCATCAACACAGAGCGTCCCAGATGTCCACAAGTATACATCTCATTCTTCTCTGTCCACTGAGGCAATATGACTTTCTTTGTACCACAAGGTTTTTTCAAAAAAGTTTATCCCTTTTAACTTAACTTCTAATATCTTTTTTTTTTTTAAAAATGACTTTCAAACACCCTCTTGCCTTCAATTAAACTGGCAGGGCCTTTGATTTTAGTTGTAAGGTAAGAAAAAAAACTTCTGTATCAATCAATTTGCTTCACTCCTTTCATTTGTTAAAAAAAAACATGTAAAATATACTTTGGCACCTGATGGTGAAGGAGCAAGGCTAAATCAAAGTGTATTAATAATTAACTCTAATTAGCAGTGTGTGGGAGAGATGTGATGCCTGTTTCAATGGCAGCGCTTCCACTCCTCCCTGAACCTCTGCCTGTTCTCCAGCTCATCCACAGCGAGAGATGACAGACTACAGAGAGAGGAAGACAAACGTTTCAGCGGAGGAGAGTTGCCAGGTTAAAGAGACAGGACTGACTTTTTTGTATCTTCTCTTTAATTATTGTTCAGTCAAAGAAACTCGGAGAGGGAGGGACACAAAGAGAGCGAGACAGAGAGAGCAGCGATACAGACGAAAAGTGTAGCCATTTGTTACGACTTCAAGTTAATTAAGGAGCTTGTTGTGAGATGATAGGGGCACCTGCATGTGCAGGTTTTAACTGAGCGAGAGTATTACAAGGGCAACTACTGAAAAAAGGACCTGAAAGGAGCCTTAATTAATGTCTCAGCAGGGGTGGAGGGAACAGTGAGATGGAGCTAAAACCCTCACAGGCCTAGATCCAAACTAGAGCTCTACTGGCTGGGAGAACATTTTATTTCAGAGAATTGCATCATCGCGGATTATCTAACGAACACAAGTGTCACTAAGCCAACAAACATCTCTAAGACCTTGAGGGGTAAATTAGTCTCCTTCCTCACACCCAAAGTGTGAAAAGTAATGAAACAAAATTCACCCAATCCCTTTAAAAGCAGGGACATGCCTTCACTGAATACTTTAATTAGAACTGTATGTTTGTACAAAGCACTAGATCCTCCATTTCCACAAATACATTTTGCTAACAAAGACAATTCATCTTATATTTGGGTGGAAAATCTGATTACAGCTAACACTTTGACCCTCTTTGCTGTGATGAATCGGGCAAGTCACGTATGCGGATTTTGATTTATCTTCCTGACCTTTTGTATGCAAAGGAGACACATTCCGTATAACCATAATGTGACACGTCAGAAAAAGAGGTCAGGCCTGTGAGAAAACAAGCCTCCCTCCTTCTCTCCTTCGCTGTGATGAGTCTATTGTTTTGCCTCGCAGTGGCTGCTCTGATACTGCTGAGCACTGGAAGTTTATGTTGTTTCCAACTTAATATTCATGCCTCGATGTGAGGCGGCCTCTTATCGGTGATGTTTCAATTATTGTGTAGATTAAAAACAAAAAAATAAAATTATACCACTTATATTAGTTGACCGATATCACTAGGCATTTATATTTTATTAATGACCTCAGAAAACTGCACTTAAAAAAAACGTTGACCTTCAGATAAACATTAGCTCTTTCTCAACCATTAAAAGTTTTTCCTAAAACCTGAAACAAGAGCAATAACTGATATGACAAGAACAATGACTTTGTAGATACTAACTGATAACTATACTTTACTAACATGAAACAAACCATATTTAAACCATGTTGTTTTTTTAAACAAGCTAAACTAAACAAAATTTCACCAAGAAATAATAATCACAAATATCTCAAAAACTCTTTTAGTTTCTTGGGGAAAAATATAAAATATGCACAATGATTATAGAATTAGTATTAAAAATAACTCATGGTCAGTCAGTGAAAAATGTATGGTGTAAGCTTTTTGGTACAAACAGTTAACACCACACTGGAGCTGATCGGACTCTTGTTACACAAGAGCTGAGGTCAAATGTCGACCTTTTGCTATTTTGTTTTGAATTGCCTACATTAATACCGTCACTCGGGGAAACATTTTTAAATTGAAAACACTGTACAAAAAAAAAATGTTGGATGAAAATGCAACAACAAGTAATGTGAATACTAGCTAGCACACTCCAACGTTAGCAAGCTAGGCTAATTAGCTAACACTGTGTGACCAGGATACAAACAGAACAGCAAATGCTGAAAATGGGAAAACAATCAAAAATGACAATTTTAGATCAATGTTCAGGCTAGCTCATGACATGTGGCTTCAGGCTTTCAAACCATCGCTATAAGAATTTTCCAGAAACTCTTTCACCTTCTTGAAAAAATATAATAAACAACAGTGACAGTATTGACTCGTATGCATGTAGCAAGGTGCACAGCTTTAGTCTTTTATTGTTACATAAATGTAAAGTGTGTTTTCAGCCTGAAAGATGTCTGCACAGATGAAACAAGATTCTAGCGATTCAGGCATCCAAACATACATGTAACATACCTCATCTCAAAACCACCAACTCCAGACTGGATTAAGCTGAGGATATGCATGTACATATGTGTTAGTGTGCGAGGGGATGGCAGCAAGCGCTTTAAATATTAATACCTTTTTTTTCTTGCTCATACTTCAAAAAGGCGACAATAATGCAGGGTTGCGAGGAGGCACCTCCTCTCAGAGGAGAGGTCCACGGAGAGAACGAGCAGGAGAGAGTGTCCTGTCATAATTAAACATGCATGCATATCTTTTTTCACAGACGCTGTTTGTTCTGCTGGCCTGGGTTTTGACAGGACGCCAAAACAAGCCCAGGTGGAACAGAGTGTGCAAACAAGCTTGTGAGTACAGGCATGAAACACACAAATTAGCACCTAGACCAGATGAATATGCAAGTGCTGGGATCAGGGCCAGCGTGCCGTCCCATGATCAGAGCACGTAGCCAAGTCAGGTGGAAGTAAACACAAAAACAAAGACAAGAGCTGTGTTTCTTCAAGTAGGTGGACAGCATTTTCGTCTTTGTGCTCGAGTTTTTGCACAAGAATACGTGATTAACTTCATTGTGACGAAATTGAGAGGCATGTTGCCAATATCACTGTAAATCGATCATTTATCAGGGAGAGAATGTGAGAAAGCAGCATGCAGCGTGTTAAAAACTACCAGATTATAGCCTTTGGTATTTTATTCAGCTCTGCTCAACAACATCCTGCTGCTCCAGCAATTATTACAAGAGAGTCTGAAATATTGGTCAGCAGGCAGCAAACCATTTGTGAATAGAGGCCTGCCAAGCCTAAAAGAAAAACAATAACAAGGCAGGATATGCTGGGAAGACAACAGATGGATGTGAGAGTGAGGTGATGGATGTGATGGGGGCTGGTGGAGAGGCAGAGTTGGAAAAAATTAGGTGGAAAAAAAATGGATAGAATCGAAAGAGGAAGGAGACGGGGGAGTGAGCCAAGGAGATAGACAGAGAAAGAGTGAGCGGTCGGCATGGAGTCCCACAAGAGAAATTGTAAAGTAAAGCTAAGAGAGCGAGCAGCACCAGTCCAGGGACATCTCACAGGTTTTTCCAGACTGGACACTTCGGAGTGCATGTCAGGTCCCCGAGCGCCTCGGAGCCGAGGCACTTCCTGACATAAGTAGCCTCCCAAAGATGAACAGCATCACCGCGGCTACAGTTAGAAGGTCGAGAAATTGCTCCCACTGCACATGGCCCTCCTTCGCCTTACATCATGTGACCTCTCCTCGTCCGCCCAGAGACGTTTCCCCCTGCTCTCGCCGGTCCACTCTGGCCTCTGAAAAGGCAGCTTTTACACTTCTTAACTCTTCCACTTGGCGGGACACAGAGACCAGTGCAGCACAGCACAGACCTTTTTCCACATGAGTTTACCCGTTAAGGCTGTTCTAAAATAAAGCCCTCTTAGTCACACATGAGCTGAGGGTGAATTATGGATGGGGCCTTGGTGATGAAGTTGTGGGATATCTTAATGACACCCAACACGTCTTCCTTTGACTCCCCAGCTGCCGTGAATTAACTAGCTCTCATAATTAAACTGGGGAAAGAACAAGCTCAGTCATCAATAAGTCATCACTGGCAGCTCCAATTTACTAGCCTGCACTCACTGATTGTGTCGTCTGAAGTGATTCCTCACATTCCTCTGGGTAGGTATACACTCTGCCCTATAGCCTCATTTCAACACGACACTCGCCAAATAATAAGCTCCAAATGAATAACTTACATTAAAACAGTGTTATTGTGCATTAACCACAATAAGCAATTGTGAATAATGAATACTGCTCCCTGTTCGCACGTTAAAACTCGATTTCCGTAACCTGTGGCTATGAATGCCGGCTCAGGGCATGTAATGACACTGTTGCCTCGCTCGGCGCCTCCCTTAAGGCGTTTTTAGAGCCTCGTCGTCTTCAAATCCATCAGATCGTATAAGGAATGCGTGAGAGCAAAAGGGAGAACCGAGATCCACGTCCGCTTTATTTGCGTCGCGAAGCCGGAATGCCGCTGTCCTAAATAAGTTTGCAGTGTATACTTCAGCACCCCATCTAACATTCATGTCTCCTTTTTATGCTTTTATCACCTTGGATACGCCCGACGCAGCCAACCGTGCACACCCTGCCTCATCTGCCAGTTCCAGGAACATCTAGCGGCCCGGCGGAGTAAAACACATCCTGTCTGCGACTTCGCTTTTTTACCATTTAGTGACACAAACATCAAGGTGGATTATGTGGCTGATAGAAAAACAATTGTTGACCTGGGTGATGGGTTGTTTTTTTTTTGTTTTTTTTTCCACTGTGCAGTGCAGCTGAATGCACATTAAATCAAATCTAGCTTAAGACTGCACACCATCAAAAACACCACAGTCAATTTTAGCTTGAATTTCTAAAAATGCATGGAAATTATAACACGATTTAGTCCTTCACATATGACTTTAATCAGGTCAAGTTGTGGTATTAATGTCAAAGTAAAGTAGCAACTGGCAGATGAGTCATTTACTAAATTAGTGCGGTGAAATGAATGAAGGAAACGTATTCAGTTTAGACTGTTAGAGTGTGTCCCACAAGCGTCTGCATAAAAGTAACCGTGAGGCTGGAGGACTCGCTAAGAGAAGCTGCAGAGTGTGAACAGAGTGCAGTAGTCAGGATGATTGAACTTGGCTGTCTTCAGGGAGTGGGTAGTACATGTGCTAATCCTAATCAGGACCTGTTCCCTGCCATGTAATGGAGTAGGAACAACCCCGAGCTCCACGCTGGACACGCCGAGGCTACATTAGTGAATAATGTTTTCCAGCGTGGGACACCGTTTCTATTACGCTCCACATGCAGGAGGAAGAGGAAGCTGTCACTGCGAATTAACCACAGAGCACGCCATGCAAACATATCTTGTGTAATTGGAGTAAAAAAGTGAGCGAGTGGGGGGGGGGCATGGAGGGAAAGGGGCTTTTTAAAATAACACTCCGCTCTGCTACATCACTGAGATGCTATGTTTGAGACATTATGAAGCTTTTAGCAAACTGTCAACCTTCAGGACAAAGGATTCTTACACTCCATCCTCCAGAGGCTGTTTTATTTACCCATTCTGCACCGGCCTGTCTGTGGCTTCTTTCCCAGAAAAAAAAAATAAATCTCTGCTGGTATTTGTTCGCTCTGAGCTGCTGCAGTGTTTCTTTAAAAAAAAAAAAAAAAAAAAAGACCAGTTTACCTGATTATATCGACAGCTCTACTGTAAAATCTCCTGGCATTAGAGGTCAAAAAGACTATGTTTTCTTATTGTCTCGCTGAGTTCACTTCCATCTAGAAGAGAGTAAATCTCAGAGTGGAATCACTTTTCTGACAATAATTTATAAATTATGCACTGCTTGTGTTTGAATTGAGAAAGGCTTTCATATCTCTTCCATTAACTCAGATTAAGATTTCATACTGATGCTGGGGAGAATGCTAGCAATATCCCTGTCTCATTTCAATGAAATTTTTATTAGTGCTTTTTTCTGTAGTACACTCCTATTGGGATGTCTGTGAATCTGAAGCTTGGCTTTGGACATGAACTCCCCTCAACCTGCCTGCCAGTGGCTCTGAAGGTTTCAATATTTTATGGGCTCCGGCTAACTCAGCCGTGAGATTCCAGCTGCAGAGATTTAACTCTAATGTAAAAATTGTGAACGGATGAAAACTGGGATGTCATAAGTAATACATCTGTTCCAAGAAAGGTTGTGGTTACCATCCACGAAAAAAAAAAAAAAAAACACACACACACACACAAGACACACACACTGAAAAACAAAAACAGCTATAATAAAATAAAAATAAATAAAAGAACAGAGGGAAAAAAAGGCATTTAAGACTGAACACTCGACTCCGTTCTTCCTCTTTGTGTTTCTAAAATGAAAAGACCTAAAGCTATCGGGCTAAAATATATCAACCTTAATCCCTCCAGTCCTTCAATTGACTCCTAATTGTGTGCACTCTTTACCCCTTTTTGTGCAGCCATCAATAAAACTGGTCCCCTAATGTCATCCTTCTGAAGAAATGGGCATCACGCCACTTACACTTTATAGGCCAAATCCATTTCTTTGAGCATCTCGCCTTTTTCTTTCTCGCCATCCTAACGGAATTCAAAGCATTTGGAAAATCTGTCTATTCAGCGTTAGCGTTCGGCACATTCTTCCCCCGGAACCAACTGAGGTCAGACGAGATGGGTCTGATGAACTTTCCCCATTTCTCCACATCCCTGCAATCTATAGCTTTTCTCCCTTGAGCCATATGTTGTCCAGTGCAGTCAAGACTGCATGTAATGGCCCTGCTAACAATGCACTCTTTGTGCTGGATAAGGAAAGGAGGAAAAAGCCTGATGCTGAGGGGCAAAAGGCAGAAGAAACACTTTTAGTGCCTGCTTATATATTTTTTTTTCATTCCATTATAAAAGTGGACTCTGCTGGAAATATTTGTCTTGACAGTAGTTTAGCGTCACTGCCCGCTCCATCAGCCCTCCCCTCAAACATTAAACTATTGAAACTGTCGTAAGCGCAGATGCCGCGCTCTCTTATGCATCGCAATCTGCAATGTCCTAAACTAACATTTCCTTACAAAACTTCCTCTGTTTGGGCTTTTGTACAAACATTAAAAAGGTTTATCTGAGGGAAAAGACAGATAGAAATTCATCTACAGAAACTCTCAAAGGTGCCTGCACTTGAGTATAACTTCTATGGAGGCATACTGCTTCTCTCACAGTATTTATCGCTTCTTATTACCAATAATAACATTGCTCCTCTGGGAGCTCAAGGGTAAGTATGCCCCCTAGCACTCCAGCCCTTTTAGACACTCACTATACTGGACTGAATACAGTCCTTGCACTTACAACATATCAGCTACTGAACATCCTCAAGAGGATTTTGTGCAACTGAGAAACACGAGCAGCCAGATTTATCTCCTGCAAAGATCTGCAATTAAAGCACATTACATTATCTATAAATACACTGAGATGAATGCCTGCTCATATTTAAAAGCAAGATGTTTTAAAAAATCTGTTTGAGAATCACCAAAAAAAAAAAAAAAAAAAGCCAAGGCTCCTTTATAATGACTCACAAAATGAGCTCATTACTGCTTGTATTCACTGACACCTTCCTGTCCAGGGATACCTGTATTCTAGAGGCTACGTCTGTGAAGACTGTGGGTGTAATTAACTCTACTACTTAGAGATAACAGAATAAAATATAATAAACATCATAATCCGTCACATAACATCCAGTCAGCTACAGTAGAACTGAGCCATTTTGTACACTGAGATCGCATGAAATCTACAAATCTAATTGGGAATGAGTAAATAAATATAACAAGTGGTTGTGTTACACATTAACACTCGACCTAACTAACATATATATATATATATATATATATATATATATAATTTAATAAAAACAGGATGGGTTTATCTGATACGGATGAGAGGGACATCAGAAAAAAAGGATGTGGATGGGAACCACTGAGCTTTAAGT
This sequence comes from Polydactylus sextarius, assembly GCA_016801845.1. Classification (NCBI taxonomy): domain Eukaryota; kingdom Metazoa; phylum Chordata; class Actinopteri; family Polynemidae; genus Polydactylus; species Polydactylus sextarius. The sequence continues at coordinate 9,483,825 of CM028910.1, forward strand.
GCTGCGAATAAGTGTCATTAATCAAGAAGATAGTGAAAGAGTGGTGCAATAGTAAGCTTGTCTAACATTTGGAAATGTCTGAGGCTGTACTATTACAGCCTCTGTGCTGAAAACATTTTGATAAGTGTACGTCTAAAAGCTCCTGGAGGGCACGCTTAAATAAAATAAATAGGAAAGTATCATGTGGAAATTAGTATAAAATAAGATATTGTGTCGAAGCGAGTGGCAGGAGGTTGAGTCGTGTGTAATTAAGAGTGATGCTGGCATATATCTAAAGGCAGAGGGAGATACAGAGGCCAAGCAAGTAAATGTCCAGGTCACTGTGTAAACACAGCTGATTGTCTGGGACACCCTTGTTATCTAAAAGTCGTTTCCATCATTAACACAGAAGGACACACATCTCCTCTGGGAGTAGACGGACAGCTCCGGGGTTAAAAGGCACATGCTGAACTATCAATAACTTCCACTAATTGTATGCTTTGTAATTAGAAGCATAATCAATTATGAAATCGTTTGTTCTGACACAGTGACGAGATAAAAATGGGGCGGCGTGTTCATCGAAATTGACATTTTGAAAAGATGGATAATATAACTAAAACTGTAAAGCAGCCCAAGCATGTGGGTGCATCACTTTATGTCAGTAAAATAAAAATAAAAAAAAGCAAAAGAAAAGAAAAAAAATGCATTTGCATTTGGGAAAAGGAGGCTGACTGTTCGTGCGACAGAGGAGAACTTGATCGTTTGACCTCTACATTGTTGAACTGCAACTGATGCGCTTAATCGTCAGCTGTCACTTCCTATCTTAATTAATCCTAATAGACTATTGATGTGACACAACTGTTAGGCTTTATAATTAGTATTGCAATTTAGACCGGATAATCTAACAGGGCAGTCCAATTACTCCAGAGGAAATAGAAAGCTGTGAGGCAATAATTATGAAACAGTCACTGCACAATAAAAAAAAAAAAAAAAATCCAAGAGCTCTCTTTTTTTTCCCTTTTGAAAGAGAAATCCATGCATACATTAAACAAGCAAACGACAAAACACTACCTCTGCTAATCTCATCAGCCATTCAACGTATGAGAGACAACTAATTGAATTGATTGCTGCTATCAATAGCAAACAAATCTGTTGAGTTGTCCATGCTCATATAATCTGACCTGATTCCTTCAGCTGTCACTATCTGTGAGAAAGCTGCCACGCTGCTTTTCTAAATCTGTCAGTGCCGGGGCATTTACATGTCTTTGTGTTTCCATGTTGATAGGGCAATTAATAAAATATATGTTAATAGGAGCTTAATTGTTTTACAACAGCGGTTTGACAAGGCTGATGGGAGAGGAGACTTGTCAGCGATATGAAATGCGTGGCTACTCTCAGCAGCATCGCCCTCAGCCTAACATATGGTCTCCTTTCCAGGCTTTAAACTGTACCACATAATAGGAGCCTGCTGTTTATTTTTGAAACATTAGTGATGTCACTACTCCTTTTGTCTCCTCAAGACAATAGCTGCTGTCTCTGCCTTGCAAAGCAAGACAGCACCCGCCCACCCCCCCACAACAACCTCCATCAACACTCCCACCACCACCAAACCCCCCCAAAAATGACATTTGAATAATAATAATAACAAATCCATCACTAAGAGCTACTGCACATCTCAATTATGAGCCCTATTTTAAAGCTGTTTATTTGTAATAATACTATTTTTGCTATTTCTTCTTTCTTTTTTTTTTTTTTTTTTTTTTAAGGATATTTTACTAAATATAATTAAAAAAAATAATAATACAGACACAGACAGAATTAAACACAAGTGTCAGGCTTTTTTTTCTTTCTTTTTTTTTTTAAACAAATTAATGCAAATATAACTACTAAAAACAAATTAAAAAATAAAATCATACAACATTTTATAAGGAAATTATAAATAAAAGCTGTGTTTTTTTTTTTAGTGCTTTACAAATGACTCATTTGAGCTTCTAGAGTTGATGCTTCCCTATCAGTTTGTTCTTTTTTTTTTTTTTATTTGGGGCAATTTCTGTGGCAGAGCGGTGTGTTTTCAGTGCAGGGCGATGCCAAGTGATTCATACACAAATGACCTGAGGGAGGCAGCAGTGCAGCGAACAAATGTGAGCACAAGCATCTCACACTCTGAGTGAGCTTTAAAGGCCATTTACATAGTGAAATCTAATTACCCCAAGCTCTATGAGAGAGTATTTGATCTCAATCTTAAACAGAGCAGAACATATTATTAAAAAAAAAAAAAAAAAAAGAGGGAGGGTTAGGGAAGGAGGGGGGGCGTCTTAGATGAAGGTGGCTTACTGAACAGAGGAATCAGCTTGTACACAATTCAACACTCCCTTTTTAATTATTTTCCGACATAGATGAAAAGAGACGAACACTGATTTATTTGTGTCCTGGGAGACAATGTGGGCTTTTGAGACATGAAAACCCAAAACCACCAAAAAAAAAAAAAAAGAACTTTGGGTGGACAATGGTGGGAGAGCAAAGTCGCTCTGTTGTTTGTGCTTAAAGAGAAATCAAATATTCTCAGTGTTGCTCTATTAACTATCTCATCTCTGAAAAAAGATGCTCTCATTTTTACCAAGTGCTCAGATTCTTTTTTCATTGTTTTTATTTTATTTTTACCTTCGATAGGTCCACGGCTTTATGTCAATGGGACTGATGTCAATAATTCATAAAATGAATAACCGTCTTTTCTCATACTTTACAGGTCTTTTAACATTAGTGGAGGGCAAATAAATAAATATAAATCTTCATGAAATATTTAAACAAATCTACACTTTTCCCACAGAAAGTCAACAACTAAAGACAAACATATAATGTGTGTTTATAATTTGCGTAAGTAATTTGTAAGGATTATGTATATTTCAATGTAATATATAGATGTTTTCTTTTTGATATTCACCCCAATTTCTCTAATTTCCCAGTGGAAACAAAGCAAAGCCTGGTCATGAACACGTTTTCTGCTTATATAGAAAGGCTTTTGTTTTGCTTTTTGGTTTTGAGTTGAAGCACAATGCACAGATATAAATTATGAACTGCTTCTCATCAGCGTTGCCTATGGGGAGCTGTGCGGGACGGGCAACTCCGATTTTTGTGGAAACACTGAAATATCAGCGTGGACGCAGGTAGGAGCAGAAGCGTGAAGGATGTTATTACTGCAGCCCCACATGTTTACATTTCATTCACACCGTCAACTCTTTACATATGTATACATGATACAATGAATGGAGCATTTCTGACGGGATACATGTAAATCAGCCGTGTCCTTACAAGTGCATTCCCAAATGTTGTGCATGTTTGCATACAGACCCATCCTTCCCTCCTCTGTGTTTTATACCTCCCCTCTCTCTTTGTTGCATTAATATAATTCCAATACCTCACCAATTTACAGACCCTTATAATCCGCAGGATGTTTTTATCCGCTACTCAAGGATCATCTAGTTTTGTATTACAAAATTAGAGCTTTCTGAAAAATTACTACTAGACAAGGCCCATGCTCTTTTCTGGTCTTTGTTCCTGCTCTTGCTAAAATCATATATAATTGTAGTCACTCCATGAAGATTTTTTAGCTTTGACCTTTAGTGCACGGTAATACAGAAAATGATAGGGAGCTGATTTCCTGTCTGAGGTTCCTCTTCTTCTTCTTCTTCCTCCTACATTCAGTCTCTGGGGGGCAGGTGCTGTCTCCAGGGCCATGTTGCTACTATTTGAATTAGCATTAGTGCAGCAGATACATCACACCACGTTATTAGTGTACTACAATTATTGTGTTTTGAGTCTGTGTGCTTATTTTAGCGCTAAAACTGATGCCCAGCTGACAAAACTATAACAAAAACTGCCAAAGACATCCATCATACTTGTTATAATTGACTTACTGTAGCTCATTAGTGTTGTATATGACTCACACCACCGCAGAAAACATTCACACTTTTTCTGCCTTTCTGTACTCGACGGCAGTGTATCCATGTTTCCCACACAAAACTGAGTTTCAGTGGACCCAGCAGGGATCTGCAGCGTAATAACATGTCTAGGAGCCTATGGATTTGCTGTATAGAGAACTTATTTGGTAGATGTTGGTGGTTAGAGCAGTGCATTGTGAAACCAGCATGTCTCTAGATCTAATGGCTTCACAAGGGAAAACAATCAGGATGACTTCACTGTATCATCCGGGGTGGTGGTGAAGTCTGCAGGAGAGAGCAACGAGCCCTTTGCTATTCCCTTAAAACAACGTGAAGTTTGCTCCTTCCCAATAATCTGAACTAGGATCTCAAAGTCACGATAGGGAGCATCATTGTTCCCCTGTTCTATCCGCACACGCACCGTGTGGTGTGCTGCTCATTTCCGTAGCTGCCCGCAGCTTCTTGTGGACTTTTTCAATCAGACCATGAATGCAGACTCCAAAAGAAAAAAAAAAAGAAAAAAAAGAAAAAACTAAGACTGCCAAGAACCTTTTCTCACCAATAACAACCAAAATAATGCCGGACACTTTTTAGCCTTTGACCTCACAGAGGGTCTCCAGGAAATATATTAATATGGTGTTGAACTGATACAACTTACCACATAAGATGCTACTACTGCGTATAGACATAAAATATTTAAATTGATAGCCCACAATAAAGTGTAACAAAGTACATTTGCTCAACTTTAGCAGATTTTACATTTCATTTTTTTTCAAATACAACAAAGACTATATCATGTGTTACTTCTACTCAGCTATAGAGACTTTGATTTAATTAGATTTTTATATATATTACACACACACACACACACACACACACACACATACATATATATATATATATATATATATATATATATATATATATATATATATATATATATGTTGTATTCTTCAGCAGTGAAATGCTGCTCAAACTTTTGAACATAAACATAGCATTCAGGTCTTTTACCTGTTTCTAATTTTTTTTTTTTTTTTTAATAATCAGAATACTTTCTCCACTAACTGATCTAACTGATCAAACTCTAAACAGTTTTTGTTTTTTTTAAATGCTGCAAAAGTAAATGTGCAAAAAATATTATTAGCTAAATGTACTTAGACGTCTTAGAGGTAAAAAATACTCCATGAAGTAGAATTGTATTTGATAAAACTATTATATCGTTAGATGAGGAATTTTAATTTGTAACAGTTATGGTCTCATGTAGTTACAGTTACAAATGACTATAGTGGAGTACTTTACAGTTACTGTGTTGCAGCCCAACACTATGCAGGTCTTGCTCACATTAATAAATCCACATCATCACAGCGGGTCACCAGCTTTTTATAAATCAAATCAACACAATAATGAAAAGAAAACTCCATTAAAGAGGTTTGAAGACGTGCTTAGAGCTGGAAGAGTTGAGCTGATGATCTGTAATGAAGGCAACTAATGACTTTTTAATTAAAGACCCATATAATGAGGACTAACAGCATACTTAACAAAAATTAGAGCTTTCAAACAGCGCAATTTAAAACACAAGCTGAAAACACATTTTAAAAGTTAATCATTTTATATGCACAACCTGGGGGCAGTCTGAACCTATGAACTGAAGTGTAAAGGGGTGCAAGCTTGTTCTTGTCTGGACACTGGTTGTTATGTGTGTGAGTGTGTATTTTTAACCAAGCAGCAGAAAATCCAATTATTAGCAACAACCCAATTACTTTCCCCTCAGACTCAGCGGCTCAAATCCAAGGTTGGATTTGTGGATTAGCAAGGTTTACTCATAGACTCCTAAAAAGGGAAGCAACAATGTCGAATTTCCTGGCCGCCTGTGCTCTTCCGGGATTTGGAGTCAGAGGGTGACATGATCATTGAGAGGTGGGATAATGACAGAGCAGGAGAGAGAGAGGAAGGTAAGAGAAGAGTGGTCTCTGGACAGTAGATCACAGTTAGCTGAGGTCAAAAGTGCAAGTAGAACCTGTCAATGGAGACCCAGTCACTAATAAAGTCATATTGACTTTACAGCCATACTTAATGGTGTGAGTTACTTGACACTGAAAGCACCACAGCATTTGTAAGTCAATTAGAGGGGGTGGATGAAGTGTGCGGCTTGGCTGTCACTCTAACCTGAGGTGGATAATGCCGGACACTGACCTTTGACCTCCCCCCTCCTTACCCCTATGCTGACTTCTAACACCTGCAGGTCACTTCTCTACAAACAGCAGGTTGTAATCACTCCAAATCACTCGCCGTATTGATGACAACAGACACTGATTCATAATTAAACAGAATATTTAAACAAAGATAAAGAATGTAGTTACACTCAAGGTTATGAAACTATCACTAAGTGGCTTTTTTTAACATGATGAACACTGTACTTCTGTCAAAGTGGGTCAAAAAAAATGGCAGGAAATGTGGGGGCCTTCGTATTAAATGATACACTTCAGTCTCTTTAATAAGAAGATCCATGAATGATACGTGCCACCTGCTAAATTCGCAAATATCCCCTCTAAAAGCTCCGTAAGCTTCGTCAAACTAATCAGAGTGGACAACCTGATCGAATCTGTTCTGAATTCTCCCGTTTCCTGTTCAGAGCAGGTGAACTCTTTTGGCAATAACTGACTGGAAGGTACGCCGTTCTCTATCAATGTGCACGGATTAAATTTAACACCCGCCCTATATCGTTATGTGAAGAATCATATTGTGCTAAACCTCACAGTAACCCTAGGTATCTCTTTCATTATTGCCTAATTAACCTGCTAATAGCCATGTCCTTACTGCTTCGTCTCTTTAATTATCCGGCGGCCTGCGCTATGTTCACAGTGAGATTACAGCCATGTCAGTCAACTCTCTGTCCCATCACATCTTCTTATGAGATCATTTTCTGTTGGCTTTACTCTAAAAGACACTGTTTAATTAAAGCTATTTTCATCCTTGAAGAACATAGTGTTTCCTCTCTACATCTCTTACCTGAGTGAGATTTAGCCGTGAGGTTGAGCGGGATGTGAGGAGTGAAGGCAGCTGAGATGGAATGGTAGGGATGTACAACCGCTAGATGTCCTTTGCGGTAACGTGAACAAGGCCGACTGAGGCTGCGTGGCCACTGCAGTGGAGCAAAGCGAAAAAGGCAAGAGTCATACCATTTCATCACATTAGTCATTCAGATGAAACACTGTCATTAATTGTAGTAACAACTCAGTGTCAAAGGCTGTGATTCACAGCCAAGGCATCATGCAAACATTTTTGGCCACTCAGCAGACTTTCATTTAAGTGTGGCAGCATTTTTCTCAACTTTTCAACCTTCAGATCTCCTTAACAAATATTTGTAGCACTCATTATAAACGGTTTATACTTTAGTATGCCCAGGTACAATCTAATCGGTCATATCTGTGGGTGTAAAGTACACTGCTAAATTCAAAGCCCTACCAGATCAACCAATAAACTGATTTACAGATGAACACAAGTACAAAGTACACAAGGGTAACAATGACAATCTCACAAGGACATGAGGTAAATACTGGACTATATATATACAACGGCTGTCTAGGGAAGAACAGCAGGGACAGGAAGAGGACATGGACAGGTAAGTGATGAAAAAAACTAAATAAAAACCAGAAATAGGAAGCAGGGAACTAAGGTAAGTACCAAAATATGACAGGAAACACATAAACACATGACCATAAAAATAGTCAGAGAGCAGGGACAAATAAACTAAAATATATTGTCATTCAGGTAAGAGGATTTGTTGTCTAGAAGTTTTTGTGAATGTCAAATTAGCTTTTAGCATTTCCTGTTTGTAACAATATCTATGCACAGGCAACAATCACTGGACAATTGTGACATCTACAGAAAACTTTCAAATGTCATTATTAACAGCAAAATTTGAAGTTGTCAGAAGTACTTGTTTCAAAAGTAGAGTCACATTTAATGGCTGTGAAAAGTCAGTAGTACACTTATTGATGGATCATCAACCTTTCTCAAGAGAATAGTTTGACAATTTGGAGTGTCTGTTGTGTGAGTTGTGGCTTCTTTAATAACAGTTTTATGAGAAGATTGAAGACTGAAAAAACTGAAAACACCTGGCCTGGATCTGTCTAAAGAGAACAAAAAGGTAAAAGTGAAAGATTTTAATTTACCTTTGAACGGAGACAAACTTGTTGTTCCCAACTGTTTCCAGTCTTTATGCTAGTAAGCTAACCAGTGGCTGTTAGCTTACTGAGGTGTTCCCAGGTTAGATATTATAAGTAATTTCACCGGTGTGATCATATCAGTTGGATGTACCTGGAAACCCTCCAACAGGAGGCATCCAGGACTCCTTTTGACACAAAGGAGAAGCAAATCTACTCCAAGCTCCTCTCCATTTTTTTTCCAGCTGAGGCTATAACCACTCTATTGAGACGTCTCATTTCAGCCACTTGTATCTGAGAACTCATTCTTCTGTTCATTACCCAAAGCTCATGGCCAAAGGTGGGGATCAGAACAAAGATTGACTGTTAATTCAACTGCTTTACCTTCTTCCACAATGACCTGGTACAATGACTGATCACTCACTTGTAAACAAGACCCAGAGAAGCTTGGAGGTAGGTACCAAATCTGATCCTAGTGTTAAGGGTGTGTTGTGATACAACTAACAGAACTGCATCATATGCAAATAATAAATTGTTCTGAGTCCCCAAAACTGGATATGAGTAATAAGATACATTTGTCTTAGCCTGGCAACCTAAAAGTTGTCTATTGGACTATATGTGTCATATAAACAATGTATAAAACAGTAATAAATACTTTATTGAATATTACAAAAGCTATTAGAGATACACATTTATGAAGGTGCCCTCTGAGAAGGAGTTACCCAAATCTTTTATTCAATAGTTTCTCCATTAATTCTTCAGATGCTTTCATATATAAAAAAACGGCACTGTACAAATATGAATATGAGTGATTTAGTAAAGCAAAGATCATGTTGCTGTAAAAATCAGGGCGGTGAAACAGTGCAAGTGAAAATGTTGCTATCTGCTGTCATTTCCCTCTAGACATACAACCAGTGGAGCATTTAAGTCGCTAGACGCACAGCCAAGAGTCAGACAAGTGAATTTATGTGTTAAGTTGGTGCCCCCACCCTCCCTCCTCCCTCACTGTCTCAGAGGCCCAGCACAGATAGCAAGTTCCATTAGGAATTTCAAGTCGAATTAAGGTGCTTGGGGAGGACACATTAACACATGTGCTGCTTCTGTAGTTAAATCTCAGAATGAGGCCTGTGACTTTATATTCCATTAGCCACTGCCTCATGTTTCCCTGCTGTGTGTCTAAATAAATAATCAAGACAGCCTCCAAAACACGAATCATCTTTTCACAATAATAGAAAATTAATGGCTCTGCTTGGGTAAGTAAATTACACCAAGAACATCCCACTGCCTAAATCACTGCTGAGAGACATTGACAAAAGGATGCATTATAGGCCATGGCAAAAAGGAACTCACTCGTCCAGAAAATCCTGAAATCTGAATAAAATGTTTGGGCTTTCAAGCTCTTTACAATCACCTTGCATGAAAGTCTAATTCAGTTTGGCTTCTTATTAATTCATAAGCCATTAGTAACATATTTCTCTAACAAAAAGCCCCTGACAATGGAAAAAAAAAGATGGTGTTTGAGAGAGGTATGTTCAATTAACATTTAAGCACGGGCGATTAAAAAGAAGTTTGAAAGAAATAGCTTAAATAGGAGTCTTAAAAGATGCAAACCACCAGACTATTTCGAGGAGCATTAGCCAGATATATTTAAACATAGGTGAAGTGTATTCCTGCCATTGTAAGTGTAACACCTGTCATGCTACATCATGTGCACAAATGAATAGCATTAAGTTGAATAAAGCCAGGATAAAAAAAAAAAAAAACATATGGCCCCTCCACAAAGTAGCTCTATAAGCCAGTTTTATATGTAGTTGTTTAAACAATAAATCTAACAATTTATTAGTTGGTCAATCAAACTGTAACTGTATAAGTCCTTTTTAAGCAGTAAGATAAAGAGTGCGTCATGCTAGCAGCATCAGCGAGGCTGATTTTAGCTGTGTATCGAGCTGAAAGGTTTAATTAGCATGCTAACATGGCCACATGCTGAGGTTTACCATGTTTAACATCTGATTTCACTTTGTTATCATGCTAATTAGCGCTAAAAAGTACAGCTGGGGCTGATGGGGATGTCATTTAATTTTACAAGTATGAAACTAACGTAGCAAACCACCTTGATTTCATGGCAATAATCCATCTATGTGGAGACATTTCACTGAAAATCTCATGATGTCAGTTGAGCAAAAGTCAGTGGTACACAGTCATTAGAATTCATCCTGTGGGAACAATGAATAGCTGATGTAGGGATATTTTACTGGTAAAGTGAAAACTTTGATATGCTAATTGTGCTAGAGGAAAAGTCAGGGAGTCATCAAGTCGTTGGGATTCATTTCCTTGAGGACAATAATTGTCTTTACAAAATTACATAGCAGTCCATCCAATAGTTATTGAGATGGTTCAGACTGGACCGAGTCTTAAAGCAACTGAGTGGCATTACTGTCGAAAGAACCACGCTGCTAGCTCGGTTAAAATTACTAAACGATGGCTTTATTTGGCTTCTTAAATGTAATTTGCTGCTTTTTCTCATTTTTATACCATTAAACATTGGATTAATATAGTATTTAGGTTGTTGGAGGTTAAAAGAAAATAACAAGTTTGATAAAATACAAACATTTAATACAAAATGTACTTAAAATATAAAGCTTACATTAAAGTTTGTATTTGTCAATGTCCTACTTCTATTTAACACCATTCCAGACATTCACATGGAGCCGTGAAGCCATGTTTTATTTTTTACCGTTGTACTTTTTCATAACTAAAGATAGACTGTAGAGACAAGCTTGGAAATACCCAGGCTAACAGATATTATAGACCGTGTCTCTGATGTACAAAAAAAAAAAAAAAAAAAAAAAGCCGAATGGTAAAACTGAATCTGTAAAGGCTGCATAAACCATGACAGGAGCTAATTCCATAGTGGAGCAGGTGTTAATGCCATCTCATTTCCACACATAAACACCTTCTTCTCTCCCTGCACATAAATTATTAGCACAGATGCAACCTAGTGTTTATTTTTTAAACAGGATGAGCAGGCTGCAGCATGAGAAAAGGCAAAGAGACGGTCTGTGAGCCAACACAGGTTAAAGTACAGAGCACAGAGACCCGGGACAGTGAGCACCAGGAGAGTCATGAATAAGTCACACAGCCTCTGGACGTTCCTCTGAAGGTACCGAGGCTCTGACATGGAGCTTTTTCATCTGATAGCGCTGAAATGTCCTGGAGACGTGGGGAATTCAGATACATGCAAGTGGATGTACTGTATATGCATGCAGCCTGTCTTGTGTATGTGTGTGAGTACATCACAACCCTGTGGATCACACAACAGGCATCTTCATTCATCCTCTAGAGACCCCCACAACATCCACTGAGTTTTTCAAAGCTCCCTTTTTTTTCCCCTCCCTTTTTTTTTTTTTCCCCACTAAGGCCAGCATGGTGTCAGGGTGCCAGGTGATTTCACTTCCAGTTCAAATAATGACTGTAATTAAGTAATTAAGACCTGCGAGGCAGAGAGGCCAAGAGCTGGCTTTCCTTACACATCTAAACAGACGGCAAACGAGGATTCATCAGGGAATACAAACATTATGGCTACAGCATATGCTTGCTCCCTTTGGTACTGATAGCAATAGCTTATGTTAGACGGGTAGAAGGATGAAGCAATGGGTAACTTTCTTTATATTTTCCTTGAAATGTAGAATTTTAATGTGTTTTGTGAGTTATAATAACCTTCAGGATCACATAGTATTTGGTACTGCAAATACAACGTTCTACATTTTTGAAACCAAAGAGTATTTACAGAATAATCTCTCGGTCATAGAGTGTTTTCACTCAAGTACCACCCTGAGATACTGTGGGTTTTTTTTCTTGGCTGCTTGAATAGCCTTTCAAGGACCGCAGTGAGACACTGGGCAGCAGCGATGAGATATTTGGCATTTTCAGGTAGGAGAAAAGTCCAAGCTGGCCTTACATTCAGAAATAACACAAGTTCTTAAACTATTGACTGCACTGAAGCAGTAGACTTCAAAAGGTCCTTCTGACCTGTTTGCTGTGGAGCCTCAAACCAAGTTTTTTTCTTCTTCTTCTTCTTTCCCTCCCCAGTACTATGCGTTTCATTATTAATATGTTTTTTCTCAAGTTTCTCTCTGACCCAGGACATTAAATAAAACATTGTATGGTTCATGAAAGATTATGAAAGAGCAGAACGTAAGCAGCAGGAGGTGTAAACTCAGCACAATTCATTCTGGTATATAATGTCAATGCCAGCAACCCCCCTCTCACCCTACCTCCATGCCCTGCAGGCATATTGGCGGAACTACCAATGGATGCTAAGCTTTTTCCGACAAAGCTCCGAAGATAAAGTATCTTCCTTTTATCCCTTCTGCAAATCAATTCTGGGCCTTACAGCAAAATCCCATAAAATAACTTCAAACACCACTACTTACTCCAAAAATTTGTATTATGGCTATATCTCTTTGAACCCTTACCAGTGAAGTTTTGGAGGAAAATGATTTAAGTGTTATCTGCTAAGACATCAGCATGTCAGCACTTCACCTCAGTTTTTCTTCACATGTCAACCTGAACCTTGTATTTCTCTCCTTGTGTTTGGTTTTTGATTGCTTCTAACCATCCAGGCCTGGTGATAAATACAAATGCTGCTTGTAAACTTAATGGCTGTGGTAAGTGCAAACAAGGCGGTATGAAGCCCTGCTGGTGCTCCGTGCTCGCTCAGCTACTGAAATATTAATCCCCTTCACTCTTCTTCAACAATATGATATAAACTGAGGCTGATAAGACGAGTAACTGAGATGAAGTGTGGGTCAGTCAAGGTGGGATCGCTGAAGTAGCCATGGAGGCTATTTGATTAGCTTCAAGTGAAGGAAAAACAAAGAATCATAGGGTCACAACATATGTATAATCACACTAATTAGAATATTAGCATACTGGAAACAAAAACAATGAGAATGTACTTGGATGTGTCCCAAGTGGGTCATACGAATAATTAGACTTGATCGATCAATAGACAGACAGACAGATAGAACGTCAAATTAGATAGTAAGAGGTCATATCAGTACATTAAAAAAATAACTCCCCAACTCCCACATGCTATATATTAATGCCAAATCCACACGGTGTAGCTTAAAGCTATACAAAATGCTACACTGCTGATGTGAAGTATGGCTAGTGCTCTTACATTTAGAGTAGGCAGCTGTACAAATTTAATCTTTCTGCACAAAACTGTATTTGATAGACCGCCCCCCACCCCACCCGCCGGCTCTACTAACAGCAGTGCTTCTTGCATTGGCACATCCAACCCTTTATTTTTTCACTTGGCCTTATCTGTGGGACGAATACAGAGATCCAAGATCAGAGGAGGCTCCAAGAGATGACCTGACAGTCTTTGTGCACGGTCGCACGGTCTTTCTGGGCCCTCCTGACCTCTGTCAGTAGTGCAACTCCAAAAATTCACCTTAAGAAAAAACAGAGGAGACAACGAATGCCCACAAAATCAATAGCTTTACTTTTCCAAGAAGATAAACACAAACAATTTCCCAAGTCACAATCATGGAGAAATTGTACTTAGCCTCAAAAATGTGAGTACATTTTATATTTTAATAGTTTCAATAAACATGAGTTACAAGAACCTTGTACAGGAAAATGAATGATGTGATAGCAAATGTGATATATTAAAAACTCTACATTTATTTTATGAGTCAGCTCAATTCACTTGATTTGTGTGAAAGGTACATTTGTTGTTTTTTATTTGATTTGATTTATTTATTTTTTTGCTTAATGGGGAATCGAATCATTTAGAATTTTAGACCCTAAAAAAGTGATATTGATAGTAGTGATAGTGATGCTAGAAGTATCCAGATCTTCTACTTAAGGTAATATCCTAATTCCTCAAGGTTAGAATATGTCAAGTTATCTTCAAAGCTTTACTCATATTAGTTAAACTTTCTCAGTTGCCTATATCAGTTCATGCACTGATTTCTGTGTAAAGGAATCTGGGCACATTGCAGAGGAGAATCCAAAGGGTGTCACATTTATGCTTCTTATCCTAAGCGCATCTCTTACAGTAGAAATGATGTCCGCTAACATCAACATATGACTTTGCTGCAGTTATGTGCTTTATGATTTACCTATAATGGTGGACTTAACACTTAAACACTGATCTAGTGAATTAAAAGAAACTACTTACATTTATTGGCTTTATTGTCTAGAAAATTCCCATATAATGACATTGTTGAGCTTCTTTGTGAAAACTAGACAAACAGTGATTGATTAAACAAAGATAGTTATCCAACACTTATATAGGGCCATCATATCAGGGCTGGAGAGTCAAAAATAGTCTTTGATGACGCAGATGATGCAGGTCTATCCTGTTCAGTCTTCTGTATGTCACGTCACTGCCCAAAGTGCCACCAGTGGTATTAATAACATATTATTTTCTGAATATTACAGTAGTACCTTTGAGAACAAATACAGTATAGGATGCAATACAGTATGTATAGTAGTAGTACAAGCATGTTATGCAGTAAAATGATTGCTAAAAGTGTTGCATTAACATACTGTAGAACATTTATTCTCACATAATTTGCAACTTAACATTCTTATCTTTTACACCTATGTTCCTGGTGTTGTATAGACTGTATTATACATATTTTTCACATTCCTATTTCTTCTATATAGTGTGGTATAATTCATATACAATATACATCCTTTTATCTTATCTTTATATTTCCTTTTTTCTTTTATGTTTTATCATAATTCTTTAATTCCATATATATTTCTATTTTGGATTTAACAATTTTTTTCAAATCCGTTATTATATTACTGCTGATGCATCACTGTGGGTGCAGCGGGCTGCTTTGTATATAATTGAGTAGGTTCATCTACAACCATGCAGTGACCTTTATCATAAGAACCTAGTAGTACAGTATTAGTATATGTATGTTTGAGCTAAAGAATAAAGATGTATAGTGGGTCCTGTCCCTTGGTTGGAAACAACTGATCTATACTAACATAAAGTAGAGCTAGAAGTAACATAAAAAGAGCTGTGAAATTCTAGTTGGACGACCCAATCCGAGCATCAACACCCAATGTTTTAACTATGAATACAGTGCTCACCACTGTGTTGAGTAAGAATTACAAAAGAGGATATGTTACTCTATTTAGCCAAGTGTTATTTGCCGTCTACAGTGTTGTAAGCTGCACAAGTATTCATGAGAATGCATTTGAATAATTCAGAGTTCTCTTGCCAACTGCTAAGGGAGGCCAAGTGACAGTCTGCGCATTATCCTTTGATCAAGGGTTCCATAAGAGCGCAGCGTCGACCACACCGGAGAAAAAGCATATTTAGGCCAACACAGATGCACAAATCCAAGATGACAGAGCAACAGAGCAGTAAGCTCCAAATCTTTTTACCAGCTGAAGACAATGAACAAAAAAAAAAAGTCATCAAATAAAAACATGCCATCTGGCAACCTTAGATTGAGTGGCCAAAGAGCACAACCCCATATTACTCACTGTCATTGTCTTTTTGAGTATTAATTAACATCTCATTTTTCTGTGTGTGAGCTTACACAAAGCAAGAATACAGCAGGTCCAGCTGAGGAGGATTTGTATACATGGGATCCATTTAGTTAACAAAGGATTATAAGCCAGTTGACTAGTGCATTCACAGTACAGTTGGAGGACATTCATTGATGCACAGTTGTGACAATAAACCAAATCGACATTTTAAAAAATATATATAAATTGCATTTGTGCAAACTAAAAGAGACATTTGAAAAAGGCTACATATGCAGCGAGCAGGAAGTGTTTAAGACAAACAGAACAAAGAAAAATGGAGCACTAAGAAGTGTCGCTCAAATTCCAGACCCAACACCTCTGGACAGCAAATCCCTGGACGCAGCTTGCTACAAACCAAATCATTTCAATAAACTCTGTCACAGAATCAAACACTGCGCCACACAGGCATGAGCTCCAACACAAAAAGTCACCCGCTGCGCTGAAATGCTTTGTCACTAAAATGAAATGTGATGTCGAGCGATTTTCCATGCATTTTACCTCTCAATTATGGATAGTGATTGTAATTTGTTCAGATGGCTTCCAAACACTGAACTTCTGTTCAGTCCCATTACAGTTTGGGAAGGATGAAAAATACATTAGGTGTGTATATATACACTTTTCAAAGTGAGTCTCGATTATGGTTAAAACACTTCTTCCACGAAACCCCACAGAGTCTTTTAAAGACTTTCTCTCCTTTACGGTTTTCCAGAATGATCGGTGGGTGATTCGGAAACAATTTGAGTAAATATTCTCCCTTGATGGGAAGCTCCAAGGCTTAATGATGATACTGACATCCCTGAGAGGAGCAGTTCTCTAAACTAAGTTCTGGGATTTTTATGTGCAGAATCTGAATTCAGTATTAGGCTGCTGTTGCACAGGAGAGCCTTAATGAAAAATGTCTTTAGCTGACTGGTTCAGGGTCAGCGCTTCAGTCTTGCGTCTCAGCAACAAGGCTCCGGGGTAGAAGAATCTCTGTGTATGTAACACGCCAGCAAGTGCTGTTTGTTGTCAAAAATGTACAACCCAATGTCCTGGATTAAAAATGCAGCATCTCCTGTTTCTTTTCTGTTTCCCCTGTTTCATCTCCTGTAAATGAGCTCGGTCAGGTTAAAGAGGAGATGCAGATCGACTGTAACAGGAATCCGAGGGTAAATAGACGTGTGCCTCAGCTCAGTGCAGTTAAATCCGTGGCCTTTGCCTGACAACTCTGCTGTCATTTTGACTTATGTTACAAGAGAAAGCTGTTTCAGGGCATATGTAATGTGTCTTTCTTTTACATCAGTGAATATAACACAACAGATTATTCCTGTGGCGTTTGTTCTTGATGTATCTGGAGCTCTGAAAATAGCCAACATATAATAAATATATAGAAAATACAAACAGTTTTTGTACCAGTTTTAACTTGTGTCTATCAGCCCTCATTGTAGGAGTGGCATCTACAAGCTAGCAAGATAGCTCCTGTTAGCTCAAGCTAAAGAAAGCTTGGAGTTGAGGAGAGAGGAAAACGCTAAAGAAAAAGAAGAAAAAATAATCTTCTGTAACATTCAATTTTTAAACATTTACGAATATAACAATAAAAAGCCCCTCCTGGCAAACTATCTGACTAGCATCTCCAGCCTTGTCACTCAAATGTGACCTCACTGCAGCGTAGCGCGTAGCCACGACCTACACGCACGCACGCACGCGACGCTCTTCAATCTTATTACTCTTCCGTTATCGTTGTACAAGTTAAGGGTGCACTTTCCAGCGTTACGTCATTTATTTAAGATCACTCACCTCACGACGCACCACACCTGCTGTCACCAAACATCCTGCCACATCCGGGGAACAGACATTTCCTGGTTTATGTGCTGGTATACCCGCGTTTAGTGTGTCACGTGAGGACCGTTCGTTTTACTATGCTGTCATTCAGATAACTGTAGGGATAAAGAGAAGTGGGGGAAATATTATGTAAAATTCTGTGTGAATATCTGTGCTATTGATTTAACTAGGTATATGCACTTTCTTTGTAAACATTACACCCAGTGGGAGGGGCTTTGTTACTCTTCCCTCTGGCTCAGGTGGAAGAGTTGGAGCTGTAGCTGTTGGAGCTCTGAGCTGTTTCCCAAAATAAATTGGGAAACATTAACAACTACGCCATTATTTGTTAGTGGTTGCAAAGATTTGCAGGTAGAGATCTGCAACATACAGAGTCAAGAAGTCACAACCGATTATTCTTATAGCGTTTGTTCTTGATGCATTTGGAGCCCTAAAATGATCACCAGTGTTTTTGTCCTGTAAGGTGGCCGACATAGTGGCCTAAATAAAATGTATAGAAAATAAAAACATGTTTTCACCAGTCTGCCAGCTAGCCAGATAGATCCTGTTAGCTCAAGCTAAAAAATTAAAACTAAAGAAAAGAAAGCAAAAGACAGAAAAAAAAAAAAACATTATCCACAATCTTTCCATTTTTAAAGATTTACAAAGATAACAATCAAAGCCTCCATGACAAGTTGCCTGACCAGTCTCAGACTAGCATCTCCAGCCTTGTCGAGCTAAATAAAATAAATGGTTGGACAACAAGTAAATTAGGCTAATTACATTATATAATATTATATGTTTTTATTAGATTACTGACTGAATTACGGTACACAGCAGTTTTAAGCAAGTGAGGCTAATGTTGCTATAACAAGGACATAGTAATTAGTGGGACCTTTTAAAAGTGTTACTGGAACAAGGTGACCATATTTTCAATCCCTCTTAACTGGGACTGGCTGACTGGCTGGTGAATGGCTGACAATTATTTCAGCTATTTTCAGATGACTGTTACCACTCTGACGGGTTCTGTCAAATGACTATGTATAGATGGACAAAATAAAGGCACAACATTTTAACTGACACCTGGTCACTGGTTGCAATTTAGGTCATAAATCCCACACCTTCCTGGTCCGTAGATTGGATAGGTCAAACTAAAACACCAAATTGCATGTCGAAAAAATAATTAAGTTATTTTAAGTAGTTCTTATCATACTGATATGTGTCGAAGTGTCAACTGTTAAGATACGTTTTGTTTTAACTAGTTATTTTATGTTGTCTGTTATCTGTCATTGTCTTTGACCCTGGCCTGTGAGTCATTGTAATAACATGTTGTTTGATTGACGCTGAGTTCAGATATATTTATTCATGTACATTCATGTTTTTTGATTGGGTTAAGTAATACTTAGTGGTACAGGGCATCATAAACATCGTTGTTGCCTAAGAACTGAAAAAAGGGACAGTTTGGTGGTGAATGTTGAAAACTGGGACATTTCACTATATTTGTCAGGACGCTCAGCTAGAAACCGGGACAATCCTGGACACACTGTGACATCTGGTCACCGCGTACTGAGATCCTAGGATTATGAAAGTAAAGTAGACTTTTAAAGGGGCCATTTTGAAATTAAGTCAGAGTATTTAACTGAAGTATCAATTATCAGGTAATGCTTAACCCTAAAACATAGTGTAATGGTGAAGAGGAGCCATAATGTGACATTAGTGAACTGTCTTTGTTGACATTATCTGCCTTAAACTGGTCATACTAGACCAAGTGTTGCATGTAGAATTGATCAAGGGCAAGTTTTAACTCAGTTTACGCATTTTTGTGTTTATGCCATTGATTTTTTTTATATCTAATATTTTTGAATATAAATCTACACAAAAATCTGTTTAATGAGGCATTATTGACCCTTGTGCCAGAACCTGAATAATAGCTACTGGTAGTTTTTAGTAACAGTTTGACATTGACAGATGCTTTTGGCGAACATTATTTCATCTAACAGATTATTGTGGAATAAATGATAATGTGAAAAGCAAGCAGGGTGGATTGCGGCCAAAAGTTTGATTTGGTTTCCTTATTTTTATTTTTAACCACAGAATTTGAACCGACATGTAACGTGTCCACCGGTTGCCTGTCCCTCGCTGCTGCCATCCACTAGAAAGAGCAGCAGTAAACTGTGTTATCTCATCTGGGCCTTCTGAGCCATGTATGCAGTGAACAGAGACTTGGTGGGGAGGCTCTGTAAACACAGCGTTACAGGGTGCACACATGTCTACCTTCTGAAACATCAGTCTCACACTGAGGCTGTCAAAGAAATGAGGCGCAGGCTCACAGCACAGCGAGCACAATGGGAACGGACCTGTGGCATCACTTTCAAATGCAATCAGAGCTCAGCAAACCAAAAAATAAAAAGGGAAAAAGGCTTAGTGCGCTTTAGCTGAAAGTGTCACATCTGACAAAATACAAATGAAAGTTTGTTTAAAGGATAAATAAAACCGTGACCTGTGATTAGGGCAGGAACAGAAACGAGTAACTGTGTTGAATATCACAAACTGAACAACAGCTGATCTAAAGAGCGTGTTGAAGAAATGTAACGACAATGATGTTTGAATGAAAATAGTCACTTTGTTCACACTGGCATGAGAGAAAAATGCAAAGTGCTCTCCGTCACACCGCTGAGAAATAGCATAATCGTTCATAAACTTGTGATTTTACCAAAACTAGCAGGTTTCCTGTCATTATTTCAACACCACCCACTCAGTAGCCAAAAAAACAGACAGCAAGAGAGTCAAAATGGAGCAATTTATGGGCTGTCTTATACACTGTGCGCACATTCAGCTATCAATCTTACATGTTTTGAGCTTTTAGATGCTATAAAAGCACTGGGTAATGATTGCCGGAGACTATACCACTTCCTGTTATTCTCACAGAGATGTGGAGCGCTTAGTGTCACCCGTCACTCTCTGCCTTTAATTGAAACCATTTCCTGTGCTGTGTCTTGACGCCTCATCGCAGTCTCCAATGAGTTTGGCAAGAGGTGCTCTGAGGCAGCCACGAGCCTAAAACGATCAGACCTCTGGGGCGATCTGCAGCTAGAGAAGACAGCGTTTATGCAGCTTCTTTAAAGTGGCTGTTTTCCTGGTTTTGTGACTGGCTTTGGTCCAAGCTTCCTGTGACTAGGACAGTTAGGGAGCCAATGCAGTGCAACCACTGTGATGTCCTCATTTAAAAAGTTCTCACTTCGAGTTGTGCATCTGTACAATCCCTCGCCACTTAGAGAGAAAACAGCCACTTGAGAGCGCTTTGATATGTAGAAATATGAAGGCATCATATTTATCCTCCATCCCCTTCATGGAGAATTCTTGGATGAAAGTAGCAGTGGGAGCAGGCTGAAGGCTGAGGATTAACAATGACATAACATGAAGAGGGGTCTGTCAGCATAGTGACACCTCGTTTCGCCTGCCATTGTCTGATTACCCCAACAGCAGCCCACCAATGACAGGGATGATCACAGGAAGGCGGGAAGAACACAACTGTCAGGCTTAGGCTGTAAAGCCAATTCCCACCATTTCTGCTCCTTCAAACCAGATTTTAGACAAGAAGAAACGAGAGTGGTGAAGAGCGAGGGAGGAAGGGTGGAGGAGCAGGAGAGAGAGAAAGAGTGAGGGAAAAGGACACACGGACAGCTTACAGGGGATACAAACCAAAAGATTATGGTAATCTTCCCTTCTTTGTCCCCTGCGAAATGTTTTCGTACTACGCCTTTTATCTGTGTAAGAAGGGATGTGAACCTCTTCAGTTAGTGACAGTGGGCACTTTCTGTGTGGTTTCTGGGTAATTAGCACCAGTAGCAGGCCTTTTCTTTTTCTCTGCTCAAGCTTATGGTCTTCTTAGGGACGGCAACAGGGGATTTTCCCCCTCCAACCCTCTGTCTGCTCTTAAGAAGCGATTCCCAGCCCAGGCCGAGCCACAACAACCATCTGTTAGCGCTAGAAGGATCAAAACCTTAAGAGACTCTGAGCACCACTGACAATCAAATGGACAGCTTAAGTTCAGACAGGTGACTGAATTAATTATTCTATTCAGGCTGCAACAGAGATATTTTCAATAGCGCGGCCAATGGACTGCTCATATGCTCTGCTCAGCTTTTTGTTACTGTGGAAAACAATTAGAGTATGAACATTAAGAAATCATTAAACAATTTTTTTTTTTCTTTTTTTAACAATATGAACAATGTACCTTGTATATCGTCCTAAAGAAATCAATTAGAAGCACAAAACATTCCAATGTGTTTTCTATGACTTTTCAATTTCCCTTGGTGGTCATTTCACAGGAGGTGGAGGGGGGGAGCTAACAACTAATCTTTTTTCCCATGCAGAGCGACAGAAGCGAAAGGATAAATTGGCTGCTGACACCACAAACACAGCTTTTCAATTTGGGATAGTACCAATATGAGATCTAAAAGAACACCCAAAGCTTACGCTCATCATATCAACCAGGGCTTTTCAACGGGGGGTCAAAGGTGGCCCTCAGATAAAGTGCTATACAAGAGATCAGTGGGGCCGGGCCTTCTACACCTAATAAATGCACACACAGTGTTAATAGTGATACATTGCTCAATCAGAAGTGCTGGCACTCCTGTGTGAATTTGTCTTCTCTTTTTTGTCCTTTGATGTTTTTTTTCTCGTTTTTACTTCAACAACACCTCTTCTCTCCACTCCAGTGGATGAAACCTCTTTTTGTTGTGGTTCAAGCTGCATCTTATTGTCTCTGTCACGGGTGCTTTGTCTTACCAAGGCCCACTGCACCCGCAGAAAAGCAGGGGGGCTTCATCAAAGCTTGGGTGAGATGGACTCAACAACAGTGGATTAAGGTCTTCTGCATGATAAAGTCCCTACCTAGGGGTGGAATTAACTTAATATGTGAAAGAATGTTATTGAGAAGGAATAAAGTGCCAAAAAGCTCTGTCATTCTCTTCGTAATGTCCTAATCCAGCGCCTGACACAGAGACCTTGGGTTGGAGTTTGTTAATCACAGAGATGCCCATCTGTATTCCCTGTCCTTTAAGCTATTTAAACTTCGCCTAAACTCAATTATTGTCCCTGGGAGACCAAAATGGCATATTAAGTTACGTGAAAGGGTGTTTGACCAGGGAGAAAAAAGAATCCCGGCCTTAAAGCGAGTAGATGTCAACGCAGCCAAATTCAAAGTACAGCTAAACAGATTAAAGGCAGACCTGAAAAACAACGTGACAATGAGTTAAAGAGAGGAGGAATCTCACTTTCAAAGCATCCTCTAAAGTGTTAAGCAACCTAATCATGGAGGATCTCAGAGACTGTGTCCCAGCATATATTTCTCTATTTACAGCTCACACATGGCTGAGATCACTGAAGACCTGAGAGATCGGACCCACTGTAGAGAGCATTTATTCTCACGTCAGTGTGATGCATCTGATCACAGTTCTACATGATATTTAAAATGAACCACTTTATTTTCTTTAATTTAGATCAAATAAATAAATTAATCATTTATTTTTCAAAGATTATTTTATATCAATACTACTTCTCATAATAAGATATATTATTGCATATGATATTATATTATCACCATGACAACTGACAATATCCTTATTCATATCCTAATCACAGAACTAGGTTAAAACAAAGAATATGGCAGGACCACATGAGCAATGTTTGACTGTTGAGGAAAAATGATAATTAGCATTTTCATGATCTCATTGCGTTCTGCCCAGTGTTTGCTAAAATTAGCCTTTAATATACACTATTTTAGTCGCCCTCTGGCTTATTTGGGTGAGTAAACTGTGTATATAGGTTTTTGAAAAACACTCTGACGTACTAAGGAGCTCATACTTTTTAAATAGAACACCACACAACAGCTGTGCAGTTTTTTCACAATGAGTTGTGTGAACAACCTGCCGCTGTGACACAGATGTACTGAGCTCAGTCACGCTACTGGAAGTGGAATGTGTCCGTCCGACTTGACTACAGTCTTTTTACTCTCCACCTCTGCAGTCAGCAGCAGTTCCACTGTGAAGTCAGTCGTAGTCAAAACTGAACACAGGTATTGTCTGGAGTGAAGAGCAGTAGATTTGCTGAGATCTCTCTCTCTCTCCCTCTGTCTCTCTTTTTCTTGCTCTGAATGAGGATAAACAAAAATCAGTGTGGTGGCCAATCAACAATGGATGATGATTATTATTATTAATGGCCCTTATCGAAGCCACGTTCACTGCTAGGACTGGCAGCAGCAGCAGCAGACACACTGGTACACACAACACAGGCTGTGCGTCCCAGGTATGAGAGGACTAGAGATGTGGTCTCTTTTACAAAAAGTAGCTAAGATTTGTCCAAAAAGTCACTAGACATGTCCTGAGTGGCTTCCTGTTAACGCCCCCTTGACGATGTGGTAGAAGCTGTTTGGCCCATTTTTCATTTAGACAAACCAACACCCAGTGGATGACACTTATCATTATGTAGACATGCGACGACCAATGACTGTTGTGGTTCAGTCTAAAAGTAATGGTACTGATCTTATTTGTAGATGCAATAACATCATATTACTTCTTCATGATGAATTAAAATTAAAGTATATTTTAGAAATTGATCATGTGCTTTTATTGTTAAATATGATGAGTAGCTACAGCTGTTTAATAAATATAGTGAAGTAAGAAATGAAATTTCTCTGTAACATGCTGGAATAGTAGAATAAATTAGCATAAAAAGAAAAAAACCAACTCAAAGTTGTAGCAAAAATCAGGTTATTTTCATATAATGGTGTCAGATCACAGGAACTACAGGTGTGTCTAAAGGTCGTACAGGCACAGCTTGATTCTCTTCACTCCACACAGTACAGAACAACCATAAACAAATTGGATGCAATTTCACATTCAACAAAGCATATGAACAGCAACTGTATGTGACAACAGCTCTGCTCCATATGTACTCTAAAAGTCCATTCATTTCAGACGCATGGTCAGGCCAAAGCGCAGCGGTCGAGACAAATGGACTCACTTTTGCAGCGCACTATCACGCCAGATTTGCTTAGAAGTAAAGAGAGCCTCGTTGCGTCTTTAATACTTAAATGGGGGTATTTGTGCAGCAGGCTGGAGGAAGTGCTGGCCTCTTGTCAAACCATCCGTTCCAAAATGGCCAAATGCACTCGGGTCTAACAGAAGCCGTCACTGCCTCCAGTAAATGCGGTTTATGTAGCCTGTCATGCAGTGAGTAAATGACACAGGGCTGTGTAGGAGTCTGGAGAGGCTCCACCGCTCCCCATGTGCCCTGAATAGTGTGATACCACTCATCAAACTGTAAACAGGCAGATTAACAGGGTTTGCCACACCATGATTCACACGTTTGCTGTGAAGATAAGAAATGTGACTCGTCCAAGCATCATTGATGTGAATTTATCAGGGGCCTGCATAAAGACAGGGATAGTAAAATTAGCTGAGCATGGACGGTAAATAGTTCTAGAACAACCATTGACATCAAAATATGTATAGGTATTAATCTTGAGGATTCATATACGTGCGGCCAAAAAAACATACATTTCCAGTGGTTCTGTTATGCGGTGGGAATTTTCCGAGCAGCCAGGTCCGAGCTAGCCATCATATCCGCTGTGCACGTCTGGCAGAGAGGATGCCTCTGCTGACATGCTGTGTGGAGACATTAACCTGGCCAACCGTCGTGCCAGCGGTGAAAGCTCCTGAATAAAAAGGAGGACACGATTGTCACAGCGTGTTTGCTCTCTTTGCTCCTCTTGTCTGCGCCATAAGGCCCTCGCAGTGTAGCAAAAGCAAAAAGCCACAAAGAGGCGACGCTGAACGGCGCTTTAACATTGGCATGGATGGCGACTGCTAAACTTTAGGCCCCTTCAATAATAACCGAGGGTCTACACTGTGGTTCTCAATGTTACATTAGGAGGAGAACTAACACAGTTGTGGGAAAGTTGGCTGCTTTTCCCTGTGGATAAACCTTTGAGCAAAAACACCACAGGCTATAGGAGAGAAATATGTGTGAGCAGAGTAAAGTTAATTACTGTGAATAAAATGGTTTCGCCATGTGGCCTAAAGGAAACGTTACAATTTCAACATCAGGTCTAAATGTTTCTTAGTAATTACAACTTTTAATGTTTTAATACATCATAATTAATAATAATTTTTAATAACTAATATAATACAAATGCAGACAGCTTTATTTGAATAAGTTTCACATTCTCTAACCATTTATCAACGAGGGCAGCGAGTCACATTCATCTTAACGCATTCATCCCAACTCCGGCTGCAGCCGTTATGTTAGTCTTCATGACAATAACACAATCGGAAAATTTGTGCTCTAATTTGTCTCAGCAGTCATTTCCTCACTGACACGCTACTGCCTCCCATCGTCGAAGAGGTCCGGCTCCCCCACGGCATTCAATTTGTAGCACTTTCCAAAGTATGGATCTCCTTCTTGCCCTCCAGTCTTAAGGATGGCAAACATCAGACGCAGACGTAGGACCGATGTTAAAGATTATGCAAAACTGCAGGCACGACTCTCCAGCTTACAGCCAATTCTATAACTTATGTGTCTGCTCGCAGGGGCTGTAATTAAAGAGATAAAAATCGGGTTTGAGGGCAGGACGGGGGTAGAAAGTGGAGCTAACTGAATAAAAGAAATGACCTTAGGATAGTCAAGACAAAAAAGAAAGCACACATCTCTAACTGACCACTCACGCTCCATCAGAATCATATTTTTTCCACTTCATGCTTGGTTTGCCGATGAACCTTTTCCCTCTCTGTAAACAAAACACATATTTGCACAGAAAATTACATATACAAAGGAGATGTGCACTTTTACACTTAATGCTTTGGACATCGCGGCTTCTCCAAATGGAGCAAAACAACAGCCTTTATATCTAGTTACGGACAAAGTGCACTTCAGCATGGCTAAGTGGTTTTAGAGAAAGGGGGGCACGGGACGGAGGTGGAGTCAAGATCCGTCTTGACATTTCTTGCACCATGATTCTGTAGGACAGAGAATTCAAAGGCAGATGTGAATACTTCTAGAGACAAGCTTTAAAGAGCATTAAACAAATACACTTTGCGATTCAAACCAAAGGGTGTCACAAATACATTTCCTGAAACAACCGCAGTGGGAGACTCAGTTAAAATTTTGATGTTTATAGGTTATAATGTGGCCTCCTTGTTGAACAGTCTGGGATGTTGCTGGAACACATGGCACAACAACTGGAATGGAATCACATCTGACATGTATATATTCCAACTCCAATTTATAAATAGCTTAATAAATGTTATGCTCTCCCGCACCACAGTACTATTGCTGTGGAAATAAATGAAAGGAGACATTAGCCCTCTGTCTCCTCAGCAAACAAAAGGAAAAGAGAGAGTTGTTAGTAGGTAGGTATCTTTGCATCTAATGTGGAAGGTTACAGAGATGAAAGAAAACCTGAACGTGCAGATGGGAGAAAGTCTGCTCATTAAACTCAAATCCTTAAAAAATAAAAGCTAAGTAAAGAAACAAAAGTTCTGCGTGTGTGCTCTCTAAAACGAGACACGCTCACTTTTCAACATTCCCTCTCAGCTTGAGACAGCAGTGAAAGAGTTAGTAATGGGAAAAGGTCAATTAGCTTATTAGGGCCTATTCAGGTAGAGGTGATTTCATGCTGTTGACATGTAATATTCCTTCCAGCCCCCCAGCCCCTAACTCGGGATTCAGCCTTGTGCTTACATTTAGTAACGTTTGCAATTTACACTAAAGGTAAATGTGAAAGCTGCAGTCCAACAGGCACAGACATGCTGATAATGA
Source organism: Polydactylus sextarius (assembly GCA_016801845.1). Lineage (NCBI taxonomy): Eukaryota > Metazoa > Chordata > Actinopteri > Polynemidae > Polydactylus > Polydactylus sextarius. The sequence goes on from CM028910.1 coordinate 9,511,090, forward strand.
TGGCATTATTTTAGGGGACAGCTAACAGTGATATGAGAACACACTTGAGCCGGATACAAGTATACTATAACAGCTACGGATTAACATTACTTTGAAATAAAACAATACCACAGTGTATTCGTAATTCGTTTTACATATATCTAACAGCAAAGACCACATGTTAAGCGGATATCTTCCCAGATTAGGTTAGATTAGATCAGATTAGATAGACATAATATCACTGCTCTCTAGTCTCAGTACCTGTAGGACAGAACAACAGTTCATACCTCAACAGCATCTAACACACCAGGAATAAATTGTGGCAGGGTGAAGAAAAGACAAAAAAAAAACACACAATTGGAAAAATACCTGCTGGCATGGGCTGCAGAGAGGTCAGCTCATTGATAGCGCTGGCCTGTCAACTGTGTTCTTTTTGAAACAAGTCCAGTCTCAGGGGTCACTGCAGGGTAGCCACTGCCCGCCAACATTTGTGTTACTTTTCAACGCCTGCCCCCCCCTCCACACACACACACACACACACACACACACACACACCTCCTCCGGAAATACAGACTTGAGACAATTTTTCAGCTTTTCCCACGTCGGAGACTAAATCAATGCACATTTAATTTAAACTTAATTTAAAGTTTATCTAATTTTAGCCTTGTTGTGTGATCACAGCTTCATCATACATTAGCGGGCCTCATTTCACCGATATGAGTGGCTTTGTTTCATGTGTTAATGACAAGACACTTGAGTCAATAAAAGCACTGGTTCATTCCTAACAACTTGCATTTAAAACAAAGCTCCTGGCACTTTTAAAACCTCCAGTATCATGTTGTTGATAACAGTTACAAAAATAACACTGATTTCCAGCGTGTTTCTGTTTCCGAGAGAAACAACTGAGTTTTTAAGACGTCATCTTAATATAGCCATTGTTGTGCCGCTCTTGTTATGGGTTTTAACGCTAACGCAGGCAGCCAGGGCCGCTCCATCACAGCGTCTCCCTCTAATGAACAGTGAAGCGCTCCATTGACCAGGAGACGGGGAGGGCACTGGTTTGTGATCGCAGCAGATCTGTCGACAACGCTAATGATCATTGCGGTTAAATTCAACTAATTAGCCACATGCATGCCCGCTGAATTTGCTGCTGGTTTCAAGAAGACGCGACAAGAAACACTGAGCGGGTGGTTTTCAAATGCGCAGACATCTTGAAGTGCAAAAAAAGATTTCCCCCCAAAGGCTCCTGTGGCCGTGTTCATGGCACCCAATATAAGTTAAAGACATTCTCATGCTTATGAGAGAGAGCAGGCAGTGTAATTTAAATTCTGTTGACATTTACTGTCAAGGAGTATTAATTCACATGCATCCTCTGCTGCATGGGCTTACTCAGCACCAGCGGGCCGCAGGCTCTGGAGAAAGACATGCTCCCTTTACTGTACTCTTAGTAGATTCCCCCCTCAGACTGTTGCTGTGATCGGAGGCACACAACCCCCAACCGCGAGGTCACAACGACAAAACGCGAGGATATAGCCTGATGGAATGTCATTTATACAGGTTGTGTCCTCTAAGCACAGAGACACCTTCAGACTGCATTTGAGGGGATGTGCCTCTCTCATCATCCCATGTCACAACAGAGAAGATCCTGCATTTCTTTAGTGCTCCACTTAGAGGAAAATATCAACCCGGTTTGTTTAGTGTGAGATCTATTTCTGGTCAAGCTATGACTATTATCTGGCTAAGCATCATAGCAATTTCCAGGGGGGTAAAAGAAACACAAAAACACATCTATTAAGACCTAACTGCTGGTATCTGCTCTTTGACTATTCCCGCAATTCGTGTAGGCCATCATATTTGTTCAAAAGAAAGGTGTGTGTGTGTGTGTGTGTGTGTTGAACAACATTTGATTCTTTAAAACACCACAAGCAGATCGATTCCCTCAGCTGAACCAGCTCTCTTCTACTATTCTGTTTTATTTACTTGTTATTTCAGTGTTTCATCAGATTCCTTAGATTCATATTTATCTGTTGCCACAATACAGGCTCACACAAAATGTGTTCATATGCTCCTTAAAGCCCAATTTAACCATGTGCGCATGTACATATATTTAACTGTTGAAATAAAGTCTATTGGACAAGGCTCGGTTTGGCTTCCAGCAATGACACAACCTTGAGTGAATAATGCAGTCCTAATCAGCAGATGATCTGGGGCTAAAAACCTGAGGGGAAAAACAGAAAACCCTTAAACGTAATGGAGAATAATTACCTATTTGCACAGGGCTAATATATAATTGACTATATTTAAGGAAATGTGTATTATGTCTGAAAAAAAAATCAAAGCGCGTGGAACATTGTAGCAGATATATTAACATGAGCTCAACTAAAACAAATATTCCGGATGCAGGAATTGCCAGAAAACAGAGAAATACTAAAAGCTAAAAGTGATTTAAAAAAGACTATTTTTAAGCTATAGAGGGTAATAATGTTAATTTTAATACTGAACATACAAGACTTCTGTAAATAAAGCATATTTTTGCCAGTGAATTGTGACCTAAATGGAGGATTAAACTGTGTATAACAGAGCCTTTAACTGCCTGTGCTGGAGCTGTGACAGGTCCTTGGGAGATACACAGAGACTGCTTGCAACACATGTCATATATCATAGCTTCAATCTGTACCCCAACCACTACCTGCAAGCTACAAATGTGCACTTCTCCTGTCATTTCTGTAGAGACAGATAAGGGGGGTGGTGGTGGTTGGGAGCTAAAAAACCAAATAGCTTTGCATTGTTTGTTTTTGTCTAGCCTGTATTGTTTGAATCTGGGAGGAAAAAGAAATGCTGTGATTTGAAAACACAAGCATCCATTTATGTTTGCTAGCAGAATGATGCCTCTGCTACATTTGCATCATGATCGCTTGGAAGTATTATGCAAATAGAGCTGTGAGGAAGAGCAGCTATAACATCCGTGTTGGAACAGCTCGAGTGGGTTTTGAAATTTTAGAAAAGCCGGCGGCCCTGACCTCTGTGCTGCGCAAATTAGCGCAAAGATGATCCAGGGACACGTACGCGTCTTGAAGAAACATTGTCATGCAAGCCTACAGTGATTCAGATTTTTCATTCTCAGGCTTGTGTTCTTAAACACAGATTTTCTAGTTCATTTGTAAATGGTATTAGCATCTAATTGACAGGGGGATGTATACGTTTCTGTGAAAATGCCTGGAAGAGGTGACACTCTGGTCGAAAATGTCTCCAAACCTACAGTCTGAGACTGGCGCATTAACACACCTGAATATTAAAAGCAGTGTGTTATTTTATCAGCCAGGTGTTGCAAAAAAAACTATTGAATTCTCATGAATTATAAGCTATTTTGAAATGAAAATGTGTCATAAATATTTACGTTTAAGCGCTAAAGGCAACTGTGACCAGCGCTCATTCAGACAAGGGGCTTATGCATGACTTTCTCTATGCGCCTTTTTGGCTTAGGGGAAGCAGCATAAATTGTTTCTTGCTGATGTAATTTCTTGTGCTTGTGTGTTAACTATTGTAATGCATGATAAACAAACCCACGCGTACCTCAATGACACAACAGTTTTTATGCCAGTGTCATCAGAGTCTTCAGAGGCTGCAATTTGACATCCTGCAGTCAACAGATGAGATATTTTAATACCAACAACAGAGAAATTTTGCTATGTGTTCAGTTGCCATTTTATTTGTTGCTGCAAATGAAATCTAAAACTGTAGTTGAAGCTGTAAAATATATATATATATATATATATATATATATATATATATATATATATATATATATATATATATATAAAAACATCAATACACACACATCTTCTATACAAACAGGTTTGACTGCCAACAAATAAAAAAATAACATTATATGTTAGCCTGAGTTAATCAGCTGGTAAAGCATTGTAGTGTTTCAGCCTTGAGTATAAATGAACATTTCTGCCAAAATGTTTTCTGAAGTCAGTTCATCTTGAGTCCAGTAAACGTTGATATCTTGTTCACAAGATTGGGACAGATGAATGTATAACACAGACAATCCTAAAAAAACGTCAACTAGGTTTTGTACTGTTACTGGTCTTGGTCTTGGTTTTCAATTATTTATGCGACAGCCACTGAATTGTTTTTGGAGAATTTCTCAAGCTGCAAATACTCATCCTTAAACAGCCAATGAGAGTGTTGTTTAAAGAAAGCCAGCTGTGCGACCATAACTACAAGAACAAATGACAGTCAGAATCAAGAAATAGATCCATATTTTCACAACTCACCTGGTAGTCCTACTGCTTCTCTGACTTTCCTCCATGCCTCTTTCTTCTTGGTTATGTCTCTATAAGGAACAGAAGTCGTATCATACTGGGTGTCCACATACAGTTACTATAGGTTTGTCCTCACAAGATTATATTGTTATAAAAAACATTTTTTTTTATTATCATGAAAAAAATGGTGAGAAAAGCTTGAAAAGCTTTACACTTCTGCTTATCAAACAGTGAAGTCACCAAAGTTTCAGTATGAGACAAAGAAGTTAATGTGATGAAGGAGAAAAGGAAGACTACTTGGGTGTTTCTGTTATTTTGTACACCCAATTCATGTCAGGAAGGATCCACCACAGTTTACAGTAAAAAAGAAAATGAAATTTGTGTCTGTGAATCTGTCAAATTTTAAATGAACAGGCGGATATGTTTATTTAAATCTTCCCAACAACTATCCACAAAAAGTTTCAGGTCAGTTTGTGATATTGCTCATCAGCGTGATTCACGGCTACCAAACCGATCGGAAACCAACTGTGCCTGCAAATGAAATCATTCACTAACCAATCATACCACTCGAGCCTCAAGTGCAATATGAGTCACTCTGAAAATCTAAAACTGCTTCTTTTGGTAGTCCCAACACCTGCCAGTGGACTTAACTTGATAGATAAACAATTTTTTTCTCCTGTTTTTCCCTCAGTATCCAATCATCATGCGACATTGCAGCAAATCAAATGGGCGCAGGGAAAGAGAGCAACACACCTTGTTTCTGCAGAGGAGCCTTGGCTGGATGAACAGGTGTTATGTCTGAATACCAATTCAACTTCAGAGAGGAAATACACCAGAGTCAAACCCCACATTGCAATGACTAAGATTTTTCCAAATACGCATTTACGATCACTAAACTAAATCAGAGGAGAAAACTACATTGGAGAAAAATTACCATTTGTAGCAATTTAATTAAAGAGAAGCCTCTCAGCGTGTATTAAATCAGTTTTTACTGCTCTCTTTAATTAAACAGAAATGAAGGGTCCAGGTGGTGAATTTCATGCACGTATTCTCACTCATCTTTGTACTGTTTTGATTTGTATTGAATGTTTTTGAATAGACAGTTACATCTATATAGTCCATGACCACTTCTTCACATTAATTAGAAAAACCATGTCATTTCCCTTTTTTTTTTTTTTATTTTAAGTGTTAGTCACACGCGGTAAAATCTTTGTTTTGTTTTCATTTGAGGTGGAATGAGAAAAAATTTTTTTTTTTTTTTTTTTTTGATAATTTAAACAAACCAAATCGAACCAAGCAACCAATCAAGTCTTTCACTCCGGGGTTTTAACTCATATTACTACATATTACATATTATTTACTAATTTATACATATTAAATTTCTATATATTTTTATTTCTATATATTATATTACATATTCCTCACACTTTTGTCACATGATACTCTGTTACATTAGTACAACATATTATAATATCCTCTTACAACATAAATAATATTGGATTATATTGTTGAATACAATTTAGAGCTCCAAACAAATTCTGGTAAAATATATGACTAAACCTCATATTATTTAATGTTTTTATGTGAATATTCATATTAAGAACGATCCATTAGTTTCACCATGACATGTACAATGAATTGATTTCATAGATATGAAGTCAACAAACTTCAAACAAACGCAGCATCCCTACATGCAGACGACACTCTCTGATACTTTCATACTCCACTTTATAAGTAGAGAGACCCGTTACAAAACTAAAATGGTCCATCATTGTTCAAGTTGGTATGTCTAATGTCTAAATGTCAGATAACTTATTATCTAACCCCTCAATAAATAAAAAAATAAAAAATAAAAAAAAATCACTGGCTCCATTCTATTTCTTGGTTATTGCGCTTGCTATTTTAAGTGACTAAGTTCATTCTCGCTGACAAACATGGCAACACCATGGTGCACTGTGAGGATCTGGACAGTGTACTTAAATTGGTCCAAGACTTAAGTATGAATTGCCAGACAGTTCTTACTCACAATAGTTGCCATTTTGACTATGTCAGAGGGAAGGGAGAAGCCTAAACCCATTTTAGAAAGTTATGAAAATGGTAGTGAATTGCAGCATGATCTCCACACTGCATGAAATGTGACAGTTTCATGTCAAACGGGCAAACAAACCAGTAGAGAATTTGGTGGGAGACATATAATGATATTAATATTGAACTTTGACTTGAACTTTTTATGAAGACATCAACTAAATTACTACACTACAATTACTAAACTACAATTACAAAAATAACTGAAATTACAAGAGAAGGACCTGAAAGACAAATCTACACCCTCAAACTCTATATTATAAAACTTATTTAGAATAAGAATCATAAAGTTAAACTACACTAAGGGAAAACACAGTTTAGTCAAGGTTTCAGGTTTGGGAGTTTCCACAGTTTACTTTAAATCAACCAGCTATAATTCATAATCCTACCTAGTAATCCTGTTTTTACTGAGATTTGATGTTTATCTCTGTGTTTTCATAGACAGTGCAGAGCTTTGCATTCAGGTGTCTAATGCTACAGTCAGTCTAGACCCCTACCTGGAAAAGATGTAACACAAAACAAAACTAGAATAGACCTGTATACTGAAGTATGTTGTTACCACATCTGAATTGTACATGTTTATCAGGAACCTTGATAAGCATTGGATGGCTAAGGCTTTGCATTTTATAAAATAACAATTATTAGTTTTTTTTTTTTTTTTTAATAACAACTAGACTGAGCAGAGAGCTGCAAGTTGCTCAAAACTTTGGAGGTCTTGAAGTTTTTGAATGGTGATGAAACAACACTCATTAGTTGCCACTGTACACACGGTGGTACACATTAGGATAAAATTAGCTGCAACTAATTTGAGCTGTTTTGCACACAGCGTTCAAGCTGGCAGGTAGTTCTCAGAAGATGCTGATGATCTTGCGGGTCATTTATTCAAAAGGAAAAATGAGTAAACAAAAAAGTGGAGATATTCTTTGGCTGTGACACTTATCATATTGTATATCAAAACAACTTGTTGGCTTGTGACCTCTTGCTAAATGTATGCCAGTTATTGCTTGGCTTTGCCAAGTAAGTAATTATTCCATTATTACCATGTGAACCAACACTTCAGGGTAAAGGATTGTGCTCTACAATTTGTTGGCAGTTAAATTACTTGGCAAAGTTTCATCTTGAAACTCACACTTTTACAAAGATGAATTAAGTGAGCAAGTGCTAAAAAAATAGTTCTAAAGTTTTAGACTCCTTCTGTGTCATTATATGTGGAAATTGAAATGATGTCACTTGTGAGCAGATGAAAGTCGTCTTGAAGTTAGTCATCAGGATTTACACTCTCTAACATGCGCTACATTCCAGGTGAGTCAGTGTTACTTTATTTAATTCTGCACTTTATTACTTTTCTGCTTTACTATTATATGAGAACCAAGCAAATACACCAGTCTTAGCACAAACCAAAAACATTCGGTTTGTTAAATCACTGGTGTTCCCCTTTAAAAATCACACAGTGCTTCTGCCAGCAAGACTATTTTTATCTTAATTAAAGGTTTGAGTGACATCGTGATCATCCCGTGCCGAAAAACTTTTATTTCGTGAATTCTAATCCGATCCCTGCCACGGAGAATGAGCAGACTCATGCTGGCTTCTTAACTGCTGACACTGCCGGTCAACGAGATGATTTTTTCCTCTCCGCGGGTGCTTCTCAACTTGAAATGGAGAGCATTGGCAGGACTTAAATTGGTGGCATTTTGTGGTCTTTAAAGAAAGAGGACTCATTAAAATAACCCAGACGAGCCTTCAAGTTTTCTCCATCATTAGCCAATGTAACAGCAGATAAGAGAAGTATAATTATAGATCTGGGTAACTTGTGTTGTCAATTTAAAAGTGATGGAGCTGCGTAATCTCCAACCTTGTAATGTGACCCTCCACCCTGCAGCGTCATGCCTGTTTTTAATGAGTGTTAGCCTGAGCAGAGGTACACTCCCAGAGATGGTCACTGCTGATAGTGTGCGTGATATTACTCCTGTTGTAAATCACCCACTGCTCATCTTGTCACTTTCATGTCTTGCTATCTGTGAGTCATTTGTTTAATGTGACTCACATTATACTGTAAATAGATTTGAATGAGAAAGTCTAACTGTGTAAATCCATTGCGCAAGTATTCAGGGAACAATGAAAAGCAATTTAGAAAGAGCGATTTAGAAGCTGTAGATGATTTTCGACACAAGTCGTTCTTGTGATGGGATCTAAACGGAAAGTTTATCTTACTTGTTTTAATTTCCTGCATTCACACTTAATGTAAAATCTCCACCACCTACTCTGAACAGTCAACGCTATTCATAACAATGAATGAAAAATAGTCATTAGTCAAAGTCAGCATAGGTGTCACCATGGCAAAAAGTTGAAGCCAATAAAGATGTATCTTATTGAGCAGTACCATTAATAGCCTCTACAATACTGGCCTTAAAAATGTCACGGCTGTCCTTCTGTATCAAATGGCAGAATAGATCCTTATTATACACCTTATTATGACCCATAGTTATAGTTTATTGTTAGGCCACCTCCAGCATTCATTCAAATTCCAGGAGTTCCTTTCCTGTATGTTTCACATCAACAGTGTTTTTATTATTGTATCCACAACAATGAATCCAAACCAGTTTTATGTGAACCTAATGAAATTGTTTTATAGCCAAACCATTCACTTATTACTAGAACGGTAATGACTGAGGCCCAATTTGCATTTCCAGGAGATTTGTTCTAGTTTATCAGTCATTTAAAAAAAAAAAAAAAAAAAATCCACAATCCACCCAAATCTGAACAGTTGATTATACTTTTTATGTTTTATCATGTGGTATTTTAGAGAATAATTACATTATTTAAAGTTATTAATGTGGAAACATGTTTCTGACATGTTTGCTTGATGGCAAAAAAAAAAAAAAAAACTTATGGTAAAGGTAAAGGTTAGTAGAAAACTGTGGTTCTACTTAACTGTTAATGAAGTAAACATTGTTTACTGTTTCATCCGACCTCATCTGACCTTATTAAGAGCTGAGTAATGAAATAAAAGCATCAAAAGCAATAAAACTATAATCATCTGGGGGAAAACAACTGGAAAAGGAACAGGAAAAGGAAAAACATATATAAATGGCCTTTTATTTTTTGCAAAATATTATTCCCATGCCAAACTGTCACAAAATAAACCTTCAATCAACAATCAAATCTTCTAAGAAGCAGTCAAAGAAATTATTTCTTAATTGGCTACATTGGATTTATCATGAAAAAAATAATATGAAAACAAAACAAATAATATGTCATAATAATAATGTCACTCTAAATGTCATATTCCATTTCTTTATACAGTATTTATACAAAGTGCTACATTTGATAGATATGATGAGGAAAACAGAAATTATTGTATGATGATATACAGGAAGAATACAAATAAAGACCTTCAGTTATTTCATTAGGTAGAAATAAACTTGGAAGAATAATCTCTATATCATACTAAATTATACAAGATCCCCTAATTACAACCAATCCAAGTTATTTGAGAACCACTAAGCATGATTAAACATTAGAGGATATGGCTCAAGTAGGCATTTTACCATAAAATTGCAGTCACCCCCCCTGAAAACACATCAAAAAGAGAGGAAAAAAGGAGCTACACAGTAGTGCCACACATGTGGTCAAGGGTTTAAAAAATTAGCAATGCTCAACTGGAACGGAAGTAGCTTGCCGTGACTTGCCACAGCAGAGTTCCTCTAATCATATGTAACATCTACCTTTGGAACGTAGCGGAGGGAGTTTACAATAAGCTTAACCCCTACTTTTATATTGCACTCAGCAGGTTTCCCCCTCCATGTTGGGCACTTTGAACACTATTTTGTTATTCTGACTTCACTTGGTTTAATAATCCGCAGCTCCCTGTTTTTTTTCCCCTAAAACTCTACCTCACAGGTCTTTGATGTTTTGTGGAATACACACTAGACGCTTTAGTCGGCCACAGTTTTGACTGGTTTACTCTGAAAAACATCACCGCAGAAAACATTTAATAAAGAGTTTGAGTTTTCCTCAATTTTAGAACCATCGAAAAAGTTATCAGTAGAAGGACACAAGCGTGAAAACTCGGTTTTTTGTAAGGTCACGGAAGGTAATTTGTTGACTGTGAGAGAGTAGAGGAATTAGGAAAAGCTCCCTCCCACTGACCCATTTGATATCACACAACAGAGGTTGTTTGAGAATTTGGCAGCCGTCGTGATGCGGCGCATTTAGCAGAGGGTCGAAACTTTCAGGAGGGCCGTGGCAACGTGGGAAGGGAGAGAGAGAGGGAGAGAGAGAGCGAAGTGGATGTGAATTGGCTGAACTCGGTACGTAATTCTTCGTCAATGGCCTTCTCTGTCCCCCCCTAACACCGAGGACCGAGACAGAGACGGGGTGTTAGATTGCTCAATATTCATCTACATTTTTTCCCCTGGATAGGCACAATATGGCGGGCTTAATTAACTTCTCTCCAAGGTGAAGTAGTGCGCACCATCTGCTGTGAGACAATCACATTTGTGTGCCTCTCTGAATAATCTCATTATTCTATTAAAGCAGAAGCAGTATGTGAGGAAAGAGAAGTCTGGGTGGGAAACACAAAACTTTTCAATTATATATCACTTAAGTAATAAATAAACTTAAGTAGTCTTTTATATGACAGAATATGTTTTTTTTTTTTTTAGTTCACACATTATACCTTTATCTTCCTCACAAACTTGGCGATGATTTAAATAAAGTCCATCCCAGCCCAGACACCTCAGACGTATTTCTCTGATAACACCTACGTGTTACAGCGAAACTATTTAAATTCTTTAATATATCTGAAGGACCACACATCGCAATCAAGGGCCTGCTGAACTTGCCCTAAAGCCGGGTCATTATTTGATCTTTGTGCATCTTAATCTGATTATCTCATTGTGGAGGTAAACTTCAGACTCAATCTTGTTAGCAGCTGGCCAAGATGGATTACGACAGCCAGTGAGGTGGAAAATGAACTGAGCAGTTCAGCTTTGGCCTTGCTCTCTTTCAAGATACTCACCAGCACTACTTCAACTCCTTCTGCCTTTCTTTCTGCTGGGCCCTTCAAACGAGATATTATCCTCAGGAAAAGCATTGGCACCCACCCCCAATCCTCCTCCCCACACCCCCTTTCTTTATCTCTGTGATGCTTTAACTAAAGTGGACAATGGCCAAAAAAAAAAAAAAATCCTGACCTCTTTTATACATTCAAATTTTTCAGACACACTGTGTTATGAGAAGGTGGTAAAGTGGCTAAAACCTTAACTCCACAAAAAGGCGAATCTCCCTCCTGAAAGACTTTGTGTTTCAGCTGTTGTCGGCCCATTTTGACCGAAAAACACGCACTAACCCGATAGGTCGAGAGAGGTATGCGTTGCCTCGATTCTCATCTTAAATGAAGAGGGTTGGTTTTTTGCCTTTTCTTTCTCTTTTTTTTTTTTTTTTTCTTCTTCCCCTCCTTAAATTATGCAAATGCCTTAGATGTGTGGTCCCGCTTAAGACACTCAGTTTTGCTTGTGGTCTTATTGCGGTATTGAGTGCCTTTACAGTGAATGCACACCACAGTCCACAGCACAAAAAGTCCCCCTAAAGGCTGAAAGGAGTTCAAAGCATTCAAAAGACAAAAAAGGACTAAGCTGGGATTTTTTATGTACACTGAAAAGAAGAATAAAATATAAGTTCCCTTTTGGTGCCTGTTATGGCAGTGGCACCCATATTAAAGCATTATGTTACGACATAAAGCCAGCCCGAAATTTTTTCTTGCGCACCATATGCAAAGAAGAAATGGGAATAACTTAGAAAGGCACGAAGACGAACACGAACCACTGAATGCTCTTTTTGACACACTATTGAGAGAACAAGGAATTCAAAAGAGGTTATATTCGATCAGGTTTTCTGCCTCAATAGGTTATAATCACTCCTAAAGTATTGAGCACTACACAGAGAAGAGAGCTTCTAAGGAGGCTAATCAGCAGGTTTTCTCCCTATTATCGTTTCCCATCTGAGGGTAACAGCGCACAGAAGTACCCCCTTCTATTGATTATCTGGACTGGAATTTAAATATTAATACACTGCCTGGCCCTGCTTGGCACTCTCTCTAGAGCTGGGCTGCATGGCAAAGCACTCATTCCCCAGATTAAAAACCCCCTCATTTTTTTTTCTTTTTTTAAAAAAAGCACAATCCTGCTCTCTTTTCAGCTATAAGAAAAAAACTTCAAGGGGAAGTTGAGAGGAGAAAGGGGCCAGAGCTCTGTGTCTTTGCAGTGAATTCAAAGACAACACTTTTCCTTCAGGCCCCGGGTCTGTTGCTGAAGATGCAGGAATCACACGGCAGCCATTTAACCACCGCTGTCTGCTATAGAGAAATCGAGACTGAGGAGAAGTGTCCTCCGTTTGGCTAGTCAAGTGACAAAAAAAAAAGAGAGAGAGAAAAGTGAGGATTCATTGAGCTTTTAGCTCATTTTAGCACATGAATAAGAGAACAACAAAACATATTCCAAATCACAGATCTGAAGCAAAAGTGAATGACGTAAACACCATTAAGATAAAACAGGAGCTGGAGAAGAGGCCGACCTGTATATATAAAAAAAATTATGCATCATCTGTATGTTACATACATGAGCCAAAAAAAAAAAAAAAAAAGATGTCCACTCGACCTTGTGAATGAGCACATTTGCCTCCTGGGCCTGGTTGTGCACAGCGGGGACAAAGCGTGTTGACATCAGTATTGGTGGGGCAGCGCAAACACACAAGTTATGGCCCCACTTGACACAAGAATAGTGAGCCACAACAAAGAAAATAATGTGTAACACCGGCTGAATAAGAGCAGGAGAAACGTTGTGTTGTTACTGAGATAAAGGGGTTAAACTGAACAACGTGCAGAGTGTCACAAGGAGTTCTAGGAAATCTTTATCACGGACACAATTTAAAATAAAATATGAGCGTGCGTGACTTTAAAAATCCAACTTATTAAGTATCGTCCCTCAATTTATTTCTCTATACGCTGCTTCAATATTACACCTCAGCAGTGTTTTCATCATTCACATTATGAGTCAGACGACGACGGACTGTGCCCAAATCCTGGCGTAATCTTCCAAGAGCCATATAATGAAGAGCTCAACCCACAGCATAAGACAAACAATTTAGCATGACGTTAAGTCCCAGTCTCATACAGTGAGAGAGATGTCCATTAATACACCTAAGTTCATTTGCATTCACTCTGGCTGCGGTTCACAGAAAGAAGAATAAAAGTTGGGCCCCTGAGTCAATCATCTCTTTTCATTCTGAAATTGGGTCCTGGGATACATAAAGCTTTGCCTCTCTGTATGAGATGCATTATATCACGCACACACATATCTAGTGCACTAAGATGTCTTTTTGAACACAAAATGGAACGTAATATCCATGTCTTTTATTTTACAAGGAACCTGTAAATTGAAGTTAGTGCACATTCTCCCAACACTTGGCTAAATAAAACGTTTTCTTGTTTAGCTTTTACTCCCGTGTCTGAGAGTTAAGAAGCTGGAACTGGACGTGGTTAGCCTAGCTTTACACAAATACTTGAAGCATCTAGCTAACTTGACTGGAAAAAAACATCACTCACCAAACATCTGTAAAGCTTACTAATTAACATACTTCATTTAAGAAATGTTAAAATAACAGAATTAGTGATTTCAGGCTTGATTAAATTACACTGTTGAGTTATTTCTTGCTCCAAGTTTTCAGCTACTGCTAATGTTGCTAATGTAGCATGAGCGAGTACTTAAGGTTCCAGTTTGTGTACATCTGGAAACACGTGTTTTGGTGCCTGAACTAAACACAGCAATCTCACTTTGACAACAAACTGTGCACAATCCCTAGAAGAAAGTAAATGAGTGTTTTAACCAAAACTTAAAGAAACTATAGGCATTTTTTGTTATTGCTCCATGGACAGTGTTAGCATTGGCAGCTGTTTGCTTACCAATCTAGCAGAAACTTTGCAAGTCCAGCATAAAACCTCAGCTGGTGTTTTTTTTCAACTTTTCATTGGCTAAAGTTAGCATGCTAACCAGATAGCATAGCCTGGCTAGCCACTCTGATGTCCAGTCTGAAATCTTGTTTGGCAGCAGAGAAATCTTACATAAATTGTGTTCAACATAAATCAACTTAAATCTGCTTATTTCAGACATATAATATAGAATATAACAGATATAATAAGCCTTCGTAATCCCAAAGAATATCACACAAACACCTTCTGACTGTGTTGTAGGTGATTACGGAAGTTTTCCAGCCAGTGCCACAATCAAAGTTGCTCACGTCCTAGACATCAAACCCTTTTCCGAGTATTAGTAGAGCTTTTTCTGATTAAACTGTCTCCACGAGGTGAGGACCTCTTCATACACCTCTGCCACATGATAATGTGACAGCAAAGGCCATTAATGCAAGAGCACAGAGGTCATTAGCATCGCTCCATGGTGTAGCATAAAGTAATCACCTCCTGAGATCTGTCTCCTGTGACTGCTGTACTGTCTGTCCTCCCCCTGTGGTTATTCTCTACACGTGTAAGGTCAGTTAATGATGGTGGACAGAGATATCTGACCAGGGGAGCTGCTCTGGCAGCTGATTATGCTCCGCTCCACACTCTTATTAATCAGCCACGAGATGACAAGGCCGACACTGTTAAGGATTTTAAACATTCCCTGCTGCTCATCAAAGATTTTGCAATGAGAACAGGCTGACCATAAATTGGGAATGGGCGGCTAGGTGTGAAAATCAGATTTTCATGCAACATTTCTGCCTTCGGGAGGACTTAATGAACGATGTCTCAACATACCAGAACATAAAAGTAACATTTACTGATTCGCTTTTATGTAAAACAGCAGCTGTTAATTTCATCCCAATTCATTAATCTGATAATGGCTCAATTTAATGACTGAGTCTTATAAAGTGGGAGCAAAGACATGACACTGAAGCAATTGCACCGCCCTGGAAATATATCTGTATGGAGCAATTCTATGGTTTATATTCCACATTCAGTGCCAACATATGAAGTGGTGGGTCCAATGGGCATTCAACTTTAATGAAGAACAAAGTTCTTATCTTATTTTCAAGTTTTTCTTTTTGTTTGTTTTTTTAAACTCACCTCATGAAAAATGATCTTATATTTTACTATGATTCCCATGATTCCAAAATTAAACAGTTTAATTTTATATTATCATATGTGAGATTTAGAATTTTAAACATCTGATTTACAACAGTGAGAGATCCTTGATGGAGAAAGAATGGTCGTCCTTTTTGTTTCTTCTCATTCATAATATCAGTCCTGAGCATCAAGAGTATGATTGGATCAAAGCAGACAAATTCGCCAGATCTAAAACCCAAGTTCCTTTAAGCACCTTCAACATACCCGGAGCAGCGTGTTCACAATCCTGTTGCTCCGAGGAGACCAAACAAAAGGAGACAGCGGTGACAGTTTAAGCATGGATGACAAACAAAGATACAAAAGAGAACATCATACTAGAACAATACATCACTACAGCTGATGTTTCTCCTTCACACAAATGGCATCCTAGTCATTTTTCTTTGAGATGTGTGAATGATGTTTGCCACCATCCATCATAAAAGGACATAATGGAGGTTGGGGAAGTCGGAGAGACTTGGACACTCCAGGGAGCTCATTACTGGACCTATTAATCTGTTATTTGACCCTTGTGAGAGCACTCCCCAATCTAAAAAAGACCTATGCTTCCTTAATCCAAAGATAAAAACAAAACCTCTACTGTGTCTCAGGGATCAACGCTCCAATTCAGACAACAAAGCAGAGAAATAACATCAATGCCTTAAATTGGTTTGTTCTCAATGTTAGATAAAAGCAAGTTGATACAGTTTTTCTTTATCTGACTGAGCGCTTTGAAAATGAGCAAAAAGCGAAATTATTGATATTCAAGAGAAGTCTTAATGTTGATGTTGATGCTGAACCACAGTGCAAATATAAAGCAAAGCATGAGAAAAGGGAGAGCATGAAAATCACCGTCCGGCAGACCTTTGTTATGACCGAGCCACGGGAGAATCAGACAGTGAGTGCTCACCACTTTCCCTTTAAAGACGAGTCCTCCTGCCATTCTCTGCATGCATCCTTCCTTCAGGGGTGATTGTCTCCTTGTTAGTGGTCTGCTGTTGAGCTCAGCACTTTGCCAAGTCAAAAACAATGTCATGCCTTGGAGGGCTGTGTGTCTCTCTGTCCTTTTTGTAAGGCTTGTGCACTACTCAATTAAATCTCCTTCCTACAGCAGACAATAGACACAGGTATTATCAGGCAATTCCATGTTTTCTCTCATTATTTTTGTTTTACATGATAATAATTTTGTTAAGAAACACAATTCTTTAGACCTTAATCAGGTTATCCAGTGTATGTTAAGGTTTTGTCTTTACCTGTTAACAGGACCAGTTCACTTTCTAATCTTTCTAATTACTTCTGTCTCGTACACATTGATTTCCCTCTTCATTTTACACAGGTTCAAAGCCACTAAGCCAGTAAGCCACTGAGCCAAAGTAAAGCACATCCATGGTTTTCTATTAAGAAAATACATTTTCTTCACGACTCGTGTGACAAAACTTATGTAAACCATAATCCACCCAGTTTCTTGTCCTCTCTGTTCCCATTAACCTGCAGTGTAAAGTATCACACATCCTCCCAGAATTAGTTTCATTAAATTGTGAGTCACGCAGTTGTGGCAGGTTACTGTGATCCATGTGAGTATAATTGCTAAGCTATTGTCCTAATCTGGGTTTTGACAGAAATCAAGCTAGCTGTCTCTACATAAATACACTGTCTTACCCCTGTTCAATAACTCAATTGGAAGAGTAATTGTTTCTAATAATTAGAACAATTAAAGCACTAAAGACTCGATTATGAATCAAGAGGCTTCAGTTAGCTGTGTGTCTTTAGTTTCTCTTTGGTTGTGAAAGCTAATGACATTACAGAATGCTTCTTGTCTTCCATGCTAGCGTTTTGAAAACTTAAAAAAAAATATGAAATAATAAACTATATGACTACTTGTATTCATGCAAAACTCAGAAGTCCTTTTAGGTTTGAGATATGTTGCTTTTAATGCTAATGAACTGTGAAGGCATTATCTTGTATTTTGAAAAGGGCGGCAGCAATCACATGCTACTTAGCTACACTAATGCTAACATTATCGTGTAGCCAACGCAATCACAGAGGAGGTAAACAGGGGGCAAACACTCAATTTACTTACTTACGTACATACTTTACCTAACTAACGATTTGCAATTAATTCTGATTCAGTGTTTACATCTGAATGTGATATATGATGTAAGATTCACGTTTACATAATGTCATTTAACATGAAGTTTAATTGATGTGATAGCTTATAAATATCAGTTGTTCTTTGTTGACAATATATAATAATATAATATAATTCAAATATATATATTTCATATGTACTCATTTGTAACAATGTTGCACCTATTAACAAGGACTATTACATCAGTATTAACTTATTAACAATAAAACACATTAATGATTTGTCGCATCTAAATGAAAATAAGATAAAAATGAATGTGCATGTTTCAGCATTTAAAAGAGCTTCACATTAAAATAAAACTTTCAGATGAGACCTTTATCTGACCCATCTGCTGCTGTTTTACCTTAAAACATTCACAGTTACCAGTCTGACAGACATGATTATGTATTTTGATATTGTGTGTGTGATCAGCAATGTCACAGCCAAACCTACAGTGGATGTTCATGTTCTGGAGGTCATGAAGGGCTCTGTGCTGGGTAGCAGGTTAAGAAATGATGACACTGTATGGACACTCACATTTCAAACTGATTCTCTCAGAATCTCGTGGCTTTGATTTCCCCCGCAGATGGCTGGAATGAAAAGGACAGTTATACATATTTCAAGGCCCAAGGCTCCACAAAGGGACTTAGGAATAAAGAGGTATGAACCTTTGAACTAAACAAAGGTCCATCACCCACATTTCATATCAGATGTGCAGTGTAGCCCTTGTAAAGACGTGGATATGGAGGGATAGGAGAGAGGAACCAGCATGCCCCTGCAGACAGGTTGTCTGAGTGTTGTCTGCATGTTCCATGACCCCCATCTTATCTGTGCTTCCATCTCTAACCCACACAGCACTTGTTGGCCGCAGAGGTCCGCGGAAAAGCCTCAGCGACATCGTGCATGTGTGGGCCCCTTTGAATCGGACCAGAAGCTCGTAACAGCAGCAGTATCAGTTGCATTAAGTTGATTAAAGTGGTTGGCAGACACAGGCACTTGTGCTCTCACGACGCTAGATGAAAGAGCAGCATGGCGACGGCCTCTCTTCTGGTTGTCAGAGAATCCGCCTTTGCTCTCAGCAGAGGTCAACAAAAGACCAAATAATATGAGAGTGAAAGCAATCGAAAGCTATTTTGCCAAATGATCTCTAATTGGCCCTTTCTTCCTTGTGGATATGATTTTGGTGTTCGACTTACCCACAATTCTTCCTTTAAAAGCTTCTCTTGAAAGTGGACTACTTGAAAGAAGTGACCATTACCTAAAGTACAATTGTGAATAAAAAAAACCCTTACCTTAAGTTAAAAAAAATTACTTCTACTTGCTGAGATACATCCATCAAAATGCAGAAAATAACATAATTGCATTTACCAAATGAATAAAATGATTGAATTCAAAGGAAAGCAGATGGCATATAATTTTCAGAAAACAGGCTTCTGAGAATTGTGGCTGTATTTTTAAAAGAAAAACAGAAAAAAACAAAAACAAACAAAAAAAAAAAAAAAAAAAAAAAAAAAGAACCTGATCAAGATCTGACAGCACTTCAGTTTCATTTATCAGTGCTCAGCAGTAATTTATTCAAATAATTACGATGCCAGATGCCATCCCCTCTTTAACCATCAAAACAAACTACAAGCTTTGTCCCTCCCATGCAGCTGAAGAGGTGTCATGTGAGGCAAGCTTTCCTTTTCATTACAGATACGACTTGAGGAACACACCATATTCCACTTTTGGAAAGAAGTCAAGACAGGAACTGACAGTATTGTTCTAGTATCAGTGTAGGGAGGGAAAAAAACAACAGGAAAAACAAACAAAAGCTTTGGCACTAAGGAGCTGTTCCAGGGATAACAATAAAAACAAAACAAAAAAAAAAAGGCAAGGTGATCAATGCTGTTCTGGATTCTGATAACACGTTGCTCATACCTGAGACAAATGATGGAAATTCTTAAGGAGAGAGGGTCTGCAATATGCCAAATATGCTCCAAATTAGCCTTCAAGAGCAGCGCTCAGTGTGTATATGGAGGCTGCGTGAGTAAATAAAGGGCCAGCATAAATTACCTTTGGATGTCAATCGTGATAGCACACACTGTTTTCTTTTTGTTATCGTGTCGCCTATTCGTCTCGCTGGCGGATGACATGAAATGAAAGTATTCTCTCTCTAGCACCAACCAACAGTACTCAGCGCGCTTTCTGACACTTGAAAACGCTACGGGTTCATGAAACCACAGCTGGGCCCCCACTGATTGGCTCGCACACAGGCTGCCACTAAACTTTCGCTGCTTGAGGAGTTGTCTGTGCCGGGACAGGTGGTGTTTATGCAGATGAATGAACACATTACTGTGTGCTCTTCCTTCTGGTTTAAACATTAGCGTTTCAAATGTGACAAATCAGATGTTCATCTCCTGCTATATGCAGCCACTGTGTTTGCTGCTCGCAGACCTTTGTACGTGAATTCCCGTAGGTGTTGATGTGCACATCCATAAAGTATGGACAACATATACAGCCTCAGATTGTTATATATTCAGAGGATTCTCTTTGACTGTCTGCATTCAGGCATCACAGTAATACTTGAGTGTCTTTAGTTTATATTTCATATATGAAATCATACTTGCTGTGTATTGTAATGGTAACTTGATGCTGGATTTGCAGTATGAGGGTTTTTTTTTTCTTTTCATACAGCAGCTGAGGAGAGACGTAGCTGCTGGGTCTTAAAATGGGTATTGTGAACACCCTGCAATTATCTCCCTATTATCACACATATGTTCTGTTATAATTGGGCCTCTCCCCTTAGTCATTTCAGAGCAGTAGATCGCTGACAGTTAATGGCAAGCACTAATGATATTACATTGTCTATATGTGCTAAAGGAAAAAAAAAAAAACTACAGGTCACATGACAAAAACACTATTTCTGTCTGTGTAGCTTAAGAAAACCAATGACGTTTATCCTCTTTATAGCAGAAACAAATGAATATTTTCATCACTGAACCATTTTCTAAATAGTTTCTTAATTAAATGCATTTGAGAACTGCAGACAATCACAGTTTCCCAGAGAAGTGTGGGTCTTCACGTGTCCAGAAACCTCCCAAAAATATTCAGAAAACAAAGAAAATATTGACATTTTAAGAAGCTCAAGCTGGATGAACTTTGAAAATTCATGAACAAAATAGTATCTACTGATTATTTTATTTATCTGGTGAATCTATTGATCAGCTCTAATCCTTCCCACATTTATGTTTATTGTAGGTTTGAACAATGAAATTCACTAAAGAATTATCATCATAGTCCTGTATTATATTTCACTGAATCACTGAATTGTACTCAAACATTTTAATGGCACAGCAGTGTATAACAATGAAACATGATGCTTTGTATATGTGCTTTAAAATGGAAGTAAATGGCTTGAAAAGAAGTCTCTTTAATAATGTGCTTTAAATCACAAAAGAAGTCTGCCATAATTGAATAAAGTTTAACAATATTTTGACAAATATTGATTTTTTTTCCGTGAGCAAAACTCCTAAACTGGATGAGAGGCCTGTTTGACGAGAAATAACAGATTAGACGGGACATTTATAGACTCGGGGCCACGACTTTATGAAATGTTTGCTCCACTTGCAGCGAGCTGCTTTGTTTCTGCGACACTCTGTGCTGTGGGTGAGACACTAAAGTCCCTATTGTCTGAGTCAACTTGACCTGACCTAGCTGGTTAAGCTGAGGCATTGTGAACAGCAAATTGCTTCAACTAGGGGGGTAGCTGCTTTGTGTGGCTATGGAGAAAATAACCTTATAAAAAGCCCATACCCATAGTTAATGCAGAGAAAGACCAGTTTAGTCCCTGGAAAAAGCTCCGTTCATTTCCAACCAGCCAGTGAAAAACACAACTATTGTTTAAGCGAAAAACCTGACTCCGACTCCCTTGGCGATCTGATCTGTCTTTATCCATTTAGCAACACTTTTAGCGATTCTGACTGTTTATGCACACGCGTATGTTAAAGTTTCTCACCACTTTATGTGTTTGAGATGCAGACATATGTCTGCGTGAGCACGTGTTAGAAATAGTCGTTCCAGTTCTTGTGGGGAGTCGATGGCGGCTGTGAAATACCTAGAAATGCGGCGCCAATCAACAACTTGCGTCCTGGCCTGAAGCCCGCAGCAGTAAAGTGGTGAGAGGGCCAGACAGTGCTTAGCACAAGATCCTAATAACATTTCACCACTCGGCAGGCCTGTGCTTGCACATCACAGGTACTTGTAAACTCCTATCAGTCCTCGTCTTCGCACCCAATGCTGCTCTCAGTGTCACTCTTCACCAAGTTGATCTGGAGACAGACTTAATTTAAAAATGTAATTAAGTGTGCCATAACACAACCTCCAGCAAACGCTCACTGCTTATTCTTGTGATTCAAAACAAAAACAAACAGTCTGGTGGAAATGAGGTTAATGTCACTCGCGCTTTGCCGTAGTGTAAAAAAAAAAAAAAAAAAAAATTAAATCCGGTTGCTGTTCCTGTTTAGACACGATTTTTCTGTTGTTGCTTTTTGTTTATATTAGCTATCATTTCAACAGGAAGTTGATTGTTATTTACGTTGTATTCTCTGCACAAATTTTTTAGCTTTATTACATTCATAACACTGTTGGCTCTTTAATAGATGTGTTGTTTGCTTGAATAATGACAAACGACATGAGCTATGTGTGTGTGACTCACTGACACACACACACACACACACACACACACACACACACACACACACACACACAACAAACCAGCCGTGAAAAGCTGAATTACCAGTGGTTTAGTCCAGACCAGTCCAAACTTGTATGATTGTCTGAGTTGGGCACAGCTCTTGTTTGTGGTCTCCCACTGACTACCGAGTGGGCACAGACGAGGGACAGCCTTTTTTTCCCCATAGGCTGCCACCACCACCTCCTCATTTCCTGCTGGACCTCGCCACTAGACACCTCCCTGACTCTAATTACTGCAGTGTTAGTTGTAGTTCCAGCAGCAGCAGCAGCAGTAGCCGTCCTCCCCGGCAGCACCTCATCCCTGCAATGAACCGTGCTGCTAATTGTTCCATTACATCAACAATAACGCATCTTAAGAAGAACAAAAGATAAGAAAAAAAAAAGAAAAAAAAAAAACACAGAGGTAGGGGCTGACTTGACATGCTAATTTTCATTAACCCTGATCTTTCTGTTCTTTCATCATCCACCCTCCTCCCTCCCTCCCCGTCGTCTCGCTCATACAGAGGTGGCGAAACACTCAAATTATCCACAAGCATTCCAGCTATCACTAATTATCCAAAGAGTTCCTCATTAGGCTATTTCAAATCCAACCTTAGATCAACACTTACTCAGACCTCAGGGATTCTTGATTCCCAGCAGCAGTTAAACAAACAATCAGTTCAAAGGATCAGGTATTCTACTTTAAGAGGAGAAAAAGCCAAGGGTAAACAACTGCTCATTTGAAAAGAAATGACTCTGGCAGCTCTCTGGCATGGACGCTCCGATCTATAATTCACTCTGCTCAAATACGTTCGATTTCTTTCTTAAATTGGGTCATTAAGTTATAAAAAGGTCTAAATACAAGGGTGCTAGTTTAGCCCACAATAAAGCCACATCTCGACACTATCTTCGCTCACTGTTAGCTTAAAGCGGCTATAATCAATATTTTATATTAACAATGGATCAGATAACGCTAGTTATGTTTGAAATAACCAGTGGATACAGTGATGAACCTACAGAACATTAGCACAGTTGGTAACTTTCAGCTTGTTGTTTTAGTTGGTGAACATGGTGCACTAGCTGCCTGCCACTCAGCTAGCAACATGCTAACAACCAGTTGAAGTTAGCTGCTGGCTGGTGAATCCACTGGAGCGTTTAGACACTGAAGAAAATGTTTCCTTTAGGTTTTGAGTAAGAGTGAATTTTAGACACATCTTTCAGGTAGGCAAGGAAAAAAAACACAAAATTGAATGAATGCTAATGCTAGTTTGTTAGCCACATCAATGCAACAGTACATAATGTTTCAGTGCTGCATTTGCAGGTCCCCAACTTGGGGAAAAATATTGGTAAATACCAGTGTGCTGCATACCAGATGTTCTCAACCTGTGGATCATGACCAAAATGGGTGTTTGCCATATGTAGATATTGGGTCATGAGATGATTTAGCCAAATGGGAAATAGGAAAAATCTTTTATACAGCAGCTCCAAAAAAATAGAAAATAAACATTCATCGAGTAACAAGTGGTAAAAAGTAGATGTGGGGTGATAGTCACTGCAGTTTGTATATGTAGTTTTTTTTAGTTATGAGACAACCAGGAAAAGGTGTGATGTTCTAGCACAACAGAGACTCTTGCATTAGTTTCCTATATGGGCTCAATACGTAACGACTACAAGGGCCAAGACACAATCCAAGAATCAAGTACTTGAAAGGACGTTAGCAAAACACACGTCACAGTGGCCTTTGTTTCCCTTCACACAGGTAATACAGGTCCCTACGTATGTTCTGTAGACAGTTACTGCAACTCCAACCAATCACAGTTCTAATGTGCAGTAATTTCAATTGATTCTCAGCCCTCATCCTCTGGAGCACACTCTCTTAATGTCAGTGCTGTGCTCTGTGAAACACCACCAGAATTTGAGTCTGTCACTTAAAATATAATGCCGTCAGATCTGTTACTTTAACCTTGAAGCAATTAGCTGTTGCTGAGCCGTAATGAATCCTGACATCACTCCGCTGTGATGAAACCCCTAATTGCTCTGTAAAAATTGAAGCTTTTGACATCACCGCTGACAGACTTTTTTTTTTCCTTCTTGGTTGTGCGGTCGCATGTGACGGCGCCTGGCTGAAACTTGAAAGGTAGCGGAGCTTCTCTGCCATCAGCTGTCCTGTCACTTGACAAAAAGAGAGGGAGAGGGGGGAAACTGGCTGGATTTGCTGAAATGATGAGGCCATTTAAACTATGATATGTCGCGGCTACACGGCATCATTCAGCGGACTGTTGCAGATGTCCGCACTAGTCTGGGCTCAGCTCCGTGAGGTGGGTGTTTATCAGGAGTGGATTGGCTTACAGCCTCCATGTCAATAAGTATGCTCGCTGGTTACTCACTGCTCTTAACAACCAAACTTTAGCAGCATTGTTTAGTTAGCGAAAGCTAAAAAGCACTTCCTGCCACATCAGCGGGGCAGAGGTCATGTGTTGCCAGGTCAGAGAAACTGGCAACTTGTGTGCACAGAAGTAAAATAGTGATTAACAGTTTTTGAAACTAGAAATAGACTCCTGACCTCTGTGTATGTTGTAACCCAAAGCTATATCTGGTAATTAAAAACATAAAAATAACAATAACATTAGTGATACAATACATACAAAGTGAAATTTCAGTTAAGATTACCACAATATCTGCTTAAAAGACAAAATTAAATAAAAACTATATACGCATATACATATTTAATGTGTAATGTTCAAATGGGCTACATGTGTCTCTTATGACCCATAATGCCTCTATATTACATCACACCTGCAAATATTTCAGAATTGACATCAATAGGAGTAATTTTAATAAATGCTAGAATATATAAAATAAAAATAAAGATCAGTAGCAGCCGAGGGTGAAGATGCTCCGTGGCATTGATTTCCAGCAGTTATGTTTTAGACGTATGGAGCTCTTTTCATCACCTTTAACATTTACTGTATATTTAAGGTTTTAAAATTGTAAGCACAGATTATTGTAAAATAGTTTAAGTAACTCCGGATGAGAAAAAATAAAATAGCATCAAAGCTGATCATCTGTAACTCTAGTTTCTCTCTGTTTTCATCAGTCTGGTTTGGTTTCACTTGATGCCTTCATGCGTTTTGATCGTGAACCAGGGCCTGACCCTCAATGTGTCCAATCTGATGTAGATTTCCAACAAGAGCTTTAATGTAGTATTTTCATCTTACTATTTGCAGCAGTTTTTGTTTTGTTTTGTTTGTTGTATTTTTTTATTTTATTTTTTTTTATTTTCCTGCAGCCTCCTAATGAAGAGAGGACTGACTGCTACTGCATCAACACACAGTCAGGGCAATAAGAAGAAGGGGGCAGCAGTTGGTTGGTTGGTGGTAGACAGCAGCTGTTGGTAAATAGTGTACAAGATGTATAGGAGAAGTTAGCAAGAAGATTTTTTGGGGGGTGGCAATGGGTGTTGGAGTGTGTGTGTGTGTGTGTGTGGTGGGGGGTGGGGGGTGGGGTTAAATTTGTGTTTAGTGAGTGATGCAGGAGATGTGATAATGAGAGGCCAAGGAGAGCAAGTGTTACCTCATTATTGTAATGAAAAAGATATCCCACCATTACATCAGTTGAAAAAAAAAAAGTGGCAATTAAAGTGCCCAACCAGGTTCCTCGAGGCAATAAGAAGAAGACAAGAAGACGAAGAAGAAGAAGGGGACGGAGATGAAGATGATGAAGAAGAAAACGACTCTGTAAAGCCCCCCATCTGTTCTGGATAATATGCGCCATGTAAAAGAAAAGGCCTAATCCTCTTTATTCAAGTCTGCTGCACTTTTTTCCCTCCTCTAAGCAGTGATTGTGTTTTCTCAAGTGTTGATCATCTTCACCAGCGAATTCTCAGAGACTTGTATTTCATCTTCTGCGCCGTTTTTTTTTTTTTTTTTAAATTAAAAAGATATGCGCTCAAGTGCGCTTACAACGCGTGGGTCAAATTATGTTTATAATAATAAAAATAATATTGTTATTACATTCATTCTGCCAGTGCAAATCATGTCAGTCAGCCTCGTGCTGCCACTGTGGCCCAGTTTAAACTGATGAGAAATTTCACCTGGTTTGCTTGCGCCATCCATTTTTTTTTTTTTCTCTTGCGGATTATTTGGAAGAAGAAGAAGAAGAAGAAGAAGAAGAAGAAGAAGAAAATCTGACTAAGGCAACGCCCAAATTAGCAGGTAGAATGAGGTGGTAGCAGCCTATTAATTCAGCGCTGCTGTATATGGCTCAGGCTATTATTAATGAATTGGAACAGCCCCGCACACAACAAGACACCCTACCCCCCCTACACACACACACACAACACACACACACCCTCCCCTCCCACCCGCAGAGCGCAATAAATAAATAATGGCGCAGAAGTCATGCATATGAACAACATGCGTCGGCACTATACTGCTGTAATGGGCAAGAGCTGTAGGGGTCAATACAGTAGACTAATATTTTTCATCACTGGCGATATATAGGCCAAGACTGTTTTTTTTTTTTTTCTTTCCGCAATCATCATCCTGCAGCTTACAAGGCCAAGCAGGGAGCGATTCATCCTGTGCGCCAAGACTCTGTTTGTTATCCACAAAGCAAAAAAAAAAAAAAAAAAAAAGATTTAGCCTAACGAGAATGGATTTCGTATTTAGTTTAGTTTAATTACTCAAGTGCGAAGAACGAGCCATAATTGCCATTATTAATTCTGGTGTTTGTCTACAGCGATTTAAAGTTTTTTTTTTTTTTTTCGTTTTTTTAATGATAAAAAGAAAAATCTATATCTATATGATTTTAAATGTTCGGTGAGTAAAACGCGCAGCAGAGAGTGAAAGCAGCGGGGCTGTTGTTCCATTAAACGACTGGTGAAAGTGTCCATGCAGTGAATGACAAGCAGACTGGCTTAAACGGAGCTACATTAACATGTGTTCAAAGTATTAAGGAGCAGCTAAACTTAAGCCTGTGTTCGCTGTTTCCTCTGGCACAGTGACACTGCTGTCATGCCTTTTTGTTTTTTGTTTTTGTTTGTTTTTCTCGCTTGTGCGTGTATGTAAAGATGTGCACACGGAAAACAATGAAATAAAATTAAAAATTAAAAAAATCAGGAACAGCATCTTCCTCCAATAAAACCAGAATGAAAAATATCAACAACGGGAAAAAAGTGATAATGATGAAGATAATAATAATAACAATAATAATGATAATAAATGACGCACAATTTTTATGTCTATAGCAAAATGAAACTAAAGATGCAGAGGCCGCGGAAGATTTGCACTCTTTACTCATTTCCTCAAAAACCAACAAAAGGTCACTTTAGTTCACTATAATAAGCAAATGGGTTCAAAGAAGAGAAACCCAAACAAACGAGCCCCGAGGCCATAATTCACACGCAGCGGCTCCTCCGTGTTTTCTCCCTGGGGAGGCTCGCGCACTTATAAGAAGGCTACAGTTTTTCTTTAAAAAAAGATTAAAAAAAAAAAACTTTTGATAACATTTATTTTTCAGTCCCGACTTTGTGTTTGTTATTTTTGTTGCTCCGCAGTGGAAAGAAGAAGAAGAAGAAAAAAAAATACGAGATACAAGAAAAATGAAAATTATAGTTTAACTATCTGAAAAAAATATTGTTTTGGAGAGGTGCTAAAAGGAGGAGGAGGGGGTGTAAAAAAAAAAAAGGAAATGATGCAAAAATGTAAATGACACTGAAGAGCCACTGATTCTTCTTCAAAACTCCCTGGAACAAGTTCACTAACAGCTACTTGCTTATTGAGAATAAAGCAGATTATCAGCACTTTTTTCTTTCCTTTTTCTTGCAGACTTCTTCTTCCTCCTCCTCCTCCTCATCCTGCGCCTGATCGCTCACGCTGAGAAAATACAGGCTTATTGTCTGCTGCTGCTGCTGCTCCCAGGGAACAGCTGCTAAGCCAAGGCCACATTCCCAGTGTACCCGACTCATCAAAACATATTCAACCCCGCCACCAATCAGCTGCTGTGCGCATCCATATGTATATGTGCCGGTAAACATAAATATAAAAGGCGTGGAAACTAGTTCGAAACTTAAATTAAACATCCGCCAATTTAAAGGCCATATGCTGCTGTGGCAAATTATTCACGTTGATCCATTTGTGTCATAAAAAATCACGTCAACCTATAAAAGGCTTTAAAAACACAGATCAAATATTTAGGGAAAAAAAAAACAACTAAAAAAATAATTATTATAATTTAGAAAATAACATTTAATTGCTGTAGCATAATCCCCAGATTATAATCCATAATAATAAATTAGCGTCTTCCTGTTGCATAAAGTTTGAATTTTTAAAAAAGGAAAATTAAATTTAAAAAAAAAATGAAATTTTTGGACTTAAAGGGTCAATAGAAGCATCCGCGATTCAATTAGTATCATTACTTCTTTATTCATTCCGTTCTTCTCCATCTAATAAACTTTATAAGTTTATTTGCTAATGTAAGTGTATTTGTACAAAAGACAAACAAACAAACAATCAGACATGAGCGAGTCCTCGTGGTCCGGACACATCAGAGTCTGTAGGACTGGGCTCAGTCTATCTGGGCCTATATTAAATACCTCCTTTACTTCTGTAAAATGTCTTTAAATGTGTCTTTTTTCAGGGTGATGGGGAAAAGAAACAAGTCCTGCAATGTGGTTCCGATGCAGTTTACTCACATCACGTGTTCAACCAGAGTGTTTTTTTTCTGGTCATCGTCTTTTCTTGTTTCATTAGTTTGTTGGTTTTTTAGTTTTTAGTTGTTGTTTTTTTTTTTTAGTTTTTTGTTTGTTGGTTGGTTCTTACCGCGGATGCGGTGTGCCGGGCATGGAGTTAGACAGAGGGTTTAGTGCCGGTTGCCCCCCCGGCCCAAGGCCATGAATGAGCACCCGCGGGACAAGAGGTCTCTGGAGGCTTGGATGCGGCGTAGAAGGAGTCCGGTACATACTGCTGTACATGGCTGCGGCCGCCGCGGCTGCCGTCGTGCTGTCCACGGTGCCCAACAGGCTCGGGTGGTAGAAATATGGCGACGGGAACATTCTCTGTAAGGCCGAGTAGTTTCCTGCTTCGGCCAGCAGCTCCAATCCCACCGCCGTTTGCCTTTTCCACTTCGTCCTGGAAAACAGATCAAAATACAACAGAGGAATTATTTAATCACCTCGCTCTCTTACTAATTCCCCACGCGGCCCTTTTAATTGGTATGCAGAGGCCTAATTATGGCAGACAGGAATTTATGCTCAAGGTTTAATTAGGCACAAAAAAGAAAAGAAAAAGAAAAAAAAAATATCAAGACACTAGTGTGTTTTTACTTGATGATGTTTCTTTAGTTCAAATCTGTGTGAACCTACTTTTCTTCTTGCTCATACATGTGCTCCGTAATTAAACGTTCACATTGACTTTTATTTTGGAAAATAGCGAAGAAAATAAAATGATTTCAGCAGAAGAAAATAACAAGAAAAAGAAGCTGCAATCAAAATTACATACGTATAAATATATATTAGCCGTTATAATGTAATGTAAATATTGAAGCCAGTAAACAAAAACAAGGTAAAAGCTACATATTTTTTTTCTCTCCTACAAATGCAACTTGACGTGACATGACACAAGATTTTATTATAAATTTATAACGTTTATGTATATCTAGTGAGCCAATAAAATAGATGTCTTTAAATAAATATAAAGTTTGTTTTTTTTTAAATCAAACTATACAAACTATCAATACTAAAAGCAATCATCTAAATCTTATTTAAGTGATGCCCCCCACTACCCCTCCACCCCACCAACCCCATCCCCAAATTTCCTCTCCACACACAGGCTGGAAATTATAACTTAAAAAACTAAAAGTGTTGTCAAACACAGATCTGTGTCAAAACACGTGTGATAAAAATGTAAAAGTTATAATAATAAAAATAACAATTCAGTAAATCCAGTAATAATAATAATAACAATAATAATGACAAATAGAATTTCTGATGAATGTGAGAGTAAAGTGCTTTTATTTCGAAAGTGATTCTTTAACAGTGTGATAACACATTAATTGTAAAATGATATAAAACACATCACAGTGT
The DNA here is from genome assembly GCA_016801845.1 of Polydactylus sextarius. Classification (NCBI taxonomy): domain Eukaryota; kingdom Metazoa; phylum Chordata; class Actinopteri; family Polynemidae; genus Polydactylus; species Polydactylus sextarius. The sequence goes on from CM028910.1 coordinate 9,541,506, forward strand.
TGTTTTATTTCAGTGCAACTGATCAAAATGGAGTTTGTTTTATCTTCCCCTGGTGGGATTGTGATAGTTGTGTCTGCAGTTAATTATAATGACGACGACGACGACGACGATGATGATGATGATGATGGTTGCTTACCGTCTGTTTTGGTACCAGGTCTTGACTTGCGTGTCTGTCAAGTTGAGGGCCGCGGCCAGGTCCATGCGGTCCTGCACGCTGAGGTATTTTTGTCGCTCGAAGCTCCTCTCCAGCTGGTTGAGCTGGTGGTCGGTAAAGGCTGTCCGTGCTTTGCGAGGTTTTTTCGTGCGCACCGGCGGACTGTCTCTGCTACTGGAGATTTCCCGGTCACCTTCTTCTTTAGTCCCTAAGCAAACACGCACACACACATGGATGGACGGAGGGAGAGAGAAGGATTGAAGGGAATTAGACTCAAAATAATTCTCTTACACAGTTAAAAACAATATTTTTTATTACCTCCTTTAAGTATCAATTTAAAAAAAAAAAAACAACAAAAACAAACAAAACAGCAACCACATAAAATACGGTGTATGTGCTCATCTGCGTCCTTGCTGTCAAACTTACACCAAACTTTCTCTAAAAGCTTCTCGCGCACAGACACGTGTGGCACAAAAACACAAAATAATAAATACTGAGATCTCTCTTTATATTTATCACCTGAAGTTTTTTTTTTCTCTCTCTCTCTCTTTCTATTTCTTTCTTTTTGGTGATTCTTTTCCTACAGAAAACGAGAAATCAATATGTCAATCCATCTCTATTTGTAGCGGTTTTTCAGTGCGCCATGATCCCCCTCTAGGAAGAACAATAATCTCTCTAATTGACCCACTAGGGAGGCCGCGCGCACGGGGAGAATCACCAGGCTTACATCTGTTTTCACATCTATTAGACTAATAAAAGAAGCTGCAAGAGACAAAGAATAACCTTCTAGAGCTCTATTATCATTTTATTATTATTATTATTAAATTATCATTATTATTATTATATTGTGTTTCTCTCCGATTTAAAATGGTATTTTTTGGTGAGGTATGTATATATACAAATGCAGTATCCAGCAGCAGAGGTAAATAACATGTCGACGCTCTTACCGTTGCATTTCATTTCACTCTGAATGTCGTCCCTTTTGTCCAACTTGCTTCTACTGTCGTCTTGTTCCAGTTTGGGCCTGAAGCCGTCCGGAGCCGTGGCACTTTCTGGTTTTGGCGTGTGATGCGGTGAGGATACGCTGGTGCTGTAAGGTGCGCAGGCAGCCAGCGGTTTACTGTCGCCTAAAATGTCTTTGATTAGAAAGGAGGAGGTGGCAGTCCTCGGGGCGCAGCCGGCCCCGGCGAGCGGCTGCTGCTGCTGCTGATGCTGAGGCGACAGCGGCAAACTCTGTGGCTGGTTGTGGTGATGGTGGTGATGCTGCTGAAGGCTGTCCTGCACCAGATGCGGATCGGCGCCGTGCTCCATGGTGACCGAGATGGGGGACGAAGGGGCCGTTCCCACAGTGTCTATCTCCGAGCATGGTGAAGGGGTCGCCTGGCTCCTGAAATCCGCTGTCCTGCTGTCGCCGAGCCGAAAATCTCCGTTCATTAGCACCGGGTTACCAGAGTTAGAGGCGCTGGATA